>OX451388.1:18468035-18543366 GCA_949629135.1 Eremobia ochroleuca | reverse complement strand
AATGCAATTATTAACAGTTCATCTTTAATAATCGATTATCGAATAGCTAGGTCCACACCGGACGATCCAAATTTTGATCCTCACTCCACCCACCATGGATCGTGAATCGGGAGATTCTTTCGCACGATCCGTTTTTAGAAAACCAGCGATCCTTCCGCGCGCTCCATTGCCGATCCACGTTTAAGCTAGATTAAGTTTAGTTGAACACACGTTCGATATGGATTGCCCGATCGCCCGATCCACAGACAACTGTCCACACCGAGCGCGTCAAACGACTGAGGCGCCTTGGAGCACTGTCAAAAAACTGATAGCGCTCGGATCAGCTGCTCCACCGAGTGTGCTCCGCTCGCGCGCGGCACGTCCGCACCGACGCTGCTCCCGCGCTCGATCAAAGCGTACTGGATCGTTCGGTGTGGACGCAGCTATTTATATTTGTCTAGCAAATTCCCCTAACTTCCATTCAACAGTATGAGTAAATAATATTACATACTTGGCTCTAGTAAGATGCGGCCATCCGACCCATATGACCTTGCCCAGCAACTCTTGCGCCACCTTCTCAAGAGGATCTTCCTTCTCTATATCTCTTATGATCTCCACGATCATGTTGTCGTTGCGCGATTGCTGGTCGAAAACTTTCACCTTCCCTTTTTTGAGGCTTGTCTGTGAAATGAACGAGGGAAGTCAAGAAAGAGATTAACAGGAAGACATTTTAGAGTCCAGTCTGAACCGGCTCTAAGGACATAATATGACACATGTGAGTTTAGAAACTACAACATAGGTATAAAACAGAGACAACTCCTTTTAAAGACAAACTTTTTCTTAAACCCGTTGTACCACCATATTTACTTTACACAGATACTGTAGTTGCTTCTATGTCATAGACATAAGGTTTCAATTGCAATGATTGGAAATGCACCGACTATACGACCTATTGTTGGTATTGTACTTGATACTTTAGGTGCCTCATGGTCGAGAAACCTGGGAACAGCGTCGCTCTTCGTGGGTATCATGCCTCTACGTAGCATACCGTCGGGCACCTTATCTCTTGTCTGTAGCGACTACTTACTTGATACTTCAGATGCCTCATGGTCGAGAAGCCTGGGAACAGCGTCTCTCTTCGTGGGTATCATGCCTCTACGTAGCATACTGCCGGGCACCTTGTCTCTTGTCTGTAACGACTACTTACTTGATACTTCAGGTGCCTCATGGTCGGGAAGCCCGGGAACAGCATGTCTCTCTTGGCGTTGGGTAGCATGCCTCTACGTAGCATACTGCCGGGCACCTCTATCTCTTGTCTCCACACTTGATGCTCTGTGGCGTAGCACTCAGATATGGCCGGGAAGTACTCTGGGGCTAGCGTTACACCTGTTTTATGGAGTAATAGGTATATGTGATGAGGATAAATGGTTTCTAATTCGATGAAAACGAGGAAAATATTGTGAGGAAAGCTTTGAGTATAAATGCGGATTGCTAATAGGAGTTGGGGAAGACCAAAGAAATGATGAGTGGACTGTGTGAAAGGAGGTTGACTATCGAGATGAATGAAAAAGACATGTTACGCCAACTATTAGACCACATGCAAGAAAATTATGAACCAGGCTAATGAATTGATGTTCGAGCTCATACAAAAAATGTGTTTAACTATATCTAACAGGACTTGGTCTCAACTTTAACAGAGTTGATTGATTAGAATCATTTTTTTTTTTGTCTTTTATTTTTTTCACTATACGACAAAATTACTCGTAAAAGTTAGATACGTTTGTCCTGTTGAATGGGATAGTTTATTGTACTTTTTTTATAATCTTTATTGATTTAATTGGGGTTTTTTTTATCCCTTATTGTACCTTGGTTTTGTGGAGTCCAGTTGTAGACCAACATAGGTCCATGTGAGTTACGTTTCTTCTCTTCTTCTGTTAACCTCTGATAACAGGGCTCCATTGCTGACAGAAGATTGACCTGTAAATTATAAGCAGATATATTTAAGGGAACACTTTGACGATCCTCGGTCCTAGAGTTCTCAGTTGAGCTACACTATGACTGACAAATCCTTGGACTGACTGGACTGGTCCACTCAAATTTGTGTGGTACTTTCCTCAAAAGACCATTTCAGACATCAATCTACATGGTCTTCACATGATCTGTCCAAGATAATGTCTGGAGAAGAAAAGAGACTCTGAGTTTGTTCCGGAATTTCTTATCAGAGTAGTCAGATAGAAAACGCCGATCTATCATCTAGTATTTTTTTTTTCACACTATTTATTATTAAATATGACGTTTAAAAGTGCTTCTCATATCCTATTTACAGAATAAACAATTGCATTTCATTTCGTTATAACAGCCTGACTTACCAAATACGCACAGTTTACCTAATAACAATTTGAATTGAAGGACAATAAAAAAATACACAACGAACTTGTCAGTCGTCGATGATCAAACTAATCAACTATGTACTTCATTTCTTTGCATATAAGTAATGCTTTATCAAAATTAATTCAAAGGCTAACAATGAGTGTTTTTGGAATATAAAAAACCAGCCCCCAAAACGCCCACCCTTCACCAAATCCAAGTGTTAAAGCTGAGCTGGGGTTACACACCCAGCTTAGAAGTGGCGCTCACTTCCCAGCAACACGTCTGTCTATTTACTTTTAAAAAAATCTCATCTTTCATTCTTACCTCATCAATAAACGGGATCAGAACGACCGCTTCCCAGTCGTTTTTCTTCCCATTGAGATCAGTCTCGAAGTTCAGCGGATAGTAGTGTACTATTGGGGAGTCTTCATCAGTCATTAAGTCGTGAAACGGAGTCGGTAGCAGTTGCTTGCTCGCTGCTGGCAGTACTGCTAGAAGCTGCAACATAGTAAATAGGTAGAATATTCTTTATTGCACACCAAAAGAAGAAAAAAACATAAGCATTATAAAAAGTAATGAACAATAAATGAGGAATACATCATGGAGGATTATTTAAACATGTTAGTCAACAAAAAGAAAGTGTTTAATAATAAATAAATAAGTATTGTAATATTGACGATTATTCAATATAATTATTGCGTCGACTGCTTTGTTTGTTTTTATGGTCACAGGCGCGAAGGCTCTAAACGTAGACCTTGAGTTCGAACCCCCGAGTGACTGTTATTGTGTTTTTAGGGTGCCCTACTCAAAATGAAAAACGAAACCCTTATAAGAACACTTCGTTGTCCGCCTGTGTTTCTGTCTTTCGTTTGGAGCTGCAATCCCTTGAAGCAGTGAACAAAACAAACTTCTAAGTCAACGCAATCAAAAGATACGCGCGTTTATGTCCGCATATTTTGACACTCGAAAGGGGAATCAAAACCTTTAGGGTACTCCCCGTTGACCTAGAATCACGAAATTTTGCAAGAAGCAGTGTCATGTAGCACAAGTAAAGGAAACAACCCGAAAACCGTAAAATTGTAGTTAATTACAAAAAAAAAGCGTGAAAAATATTCGAGACAGGATTCCCGTGATAAACTATTTACATACCTACAAATTTGTACGGAACCCTCGGTGCGCGAGTCCGAATCGCGCAAGACCGTTTTTTAATTTTTTTTTTCAGTAACAGCCCGGAACTAAGCTTTGTGCCTGGTTAATGGTATATACTCGTCTTCTCTTACATGGAGCTTTAGAACTAGCAAAATGTGGGTGCTACTATTACCTTTTCGGGAAACACAACAGGTTCGATTTTGATGTTGTTATGCTTAGGATAAACTCAAAAAACGCTCATGGCATAACTTTCAGTCGTTGTTAATCGCAATAATAATAATAATAAAACTTTACTTCAGACTACGGTCCATAGTTTTGTTAGTATTTTAGTATTAGTAACAATGATGCTTAGGTATTAGGTTGCCACATCTGACATGGAACTTAAAAATAACTAGCGAAAAGTGACCGACACATCTGCCTAATCCTTTGGGGTTTGACGCCATTTAGGTTAATTCAAAAGTTTACTAAAGCAAAAGGACCGAACATTAATGTTTGCGCTGTATCACACTGATGGCTTTCATGCTGTCATCCGTAAGAAAACTGTATCCCTGCAGAATGCGTGGCAACTGCAACGGAATTCTGAAGACTGTAGCAGATAGGATCTCTATTCTGATATGGAGATCCTTTATTAAACGAGTAATTTGAATTTATTTTATTTCATTGATTTGTTTTATTTTAATTTAAATCGGACCAATTAGTTATGTGAAATGTATGTTTATTTTTATTAATTACGACATAAGATAAGGGGGGGGGGGGGGGGATATGAAGAGGGGCTTGTGGCTAAATAATAACAGGCGTACGGGTCGATAGATCAGGTTAAGCTACGCTTGCCGCGGTTGGTCCGTGGATGGGTGACTATAACATACCAAGACCCTTCCGTGCCTCGGAAAGCACGTTAATGCGTTGGTCCCGGCTGTCATTCATGGATCTTTGACATTCGTTACGGGTCGTTAGTAGTCCGAGTCTGACAACCAGTCTTACCAAAGGGTATCGCATTACCCAGTAACTGTTGTGAGTTGTGGAGGTCAGATAGGCAGGCTGGATTTTACGTGTCTCCAGAAGTGAATTTAAAATACAGCTGCATCCGGTTAGACTGGAAGCCGACCCCGACATTGTTGGGAAAAGGCTAAGCAGATTATGACATAAGATAATCACCTGTTCAAAAGGTTTAAAAGGCTCTCCAAGTTCGAAATTAATCTTCAGATCCTTGAACCCTTTAACATCGGAGATGTAAGGCGCGTAGTGATGTGGGTAGTACCAACACCAGGATGGGCAGCCTTTGTAGTAGTAGTGAAGGTTCCATTGTATCGCCCGCACGTAGCCCTCCGCTTGATCGGCCAACACCTCCCTTTGAAGAAAGTTGTTGTGTAGGACACAGCTTTGTTTTAAAGTTATAGGGTGGTTGGTAATTTAGTGCAAGGTTTCGTGGTCATAGAGTACATAGAAATACATATACTATGGTTTATATTTGTAAGATTTCTGTTGTCCGGTTATTTGTTGGCCACTTCAAAAGTTGGCTCAGCTGTCTATTTTTTTTTTTACATTTGCCTTGTTTCATGCCAAATATTGAAAAAAAAAAACAATTGATGCTTTGCAATATAAAATTCTATTTACATAATAGAATTTAGTAACAGAATAATAACTATATGGTCATTGATATAATATTGTTTACTTTTGCTTAAATTTGACATACCTCGCAGTTCCCTATTTAAATTATTTTAAAAGAAAACATTTTCGAACTACAGAATTGACATTAGGACTATGTGCCTACAGATTTTATCGATTAATAAAATCGATATCGCGGTTGAATAGTCAGTTTACAAAAAGTATCGATATTTGGCAATCGATTTTTCTAAAAGCCGGGTCAATTTGTAGGCACGTAGTTTGCACGTATTTACCAAACACCCGTGTAGATAGACAGATATGTGATCATATTAACCGGAAGACGTCCATGTCCGGACATAGGCCGCCCCCATATATTCCCTTAATGAACGGGTCTGGGCCGCTTGCGTCCAACAAACAACATATATGTATAAATACAATTCTGCTGGAATCGCATCACATATACAATATAAAATTTTTAATTATACAATATAAAATTTTGAATTATACAATATAAAATTTTGAATAGAACAATCAAACGGTCTAATTGTCCGACTTCAAAAATGGAGGTTATGTAATTAGACGCTTTTTTTTTTATCAGTTTCTTCGAGAGTTTTAGGTCGACTTTTTCCCTTTTCATTCTGAGCCAACACCATTTGATTGTCCCAGTATTTATCAACTGAACTGTGGCACATGTTTAACTTTATAAAGTGAGTATTGATCAACTTACTCTGTTACTTTGGAATAGTCTAATTTGTTCATGTAATAATCCTTTTTGTGTAGAATGAACTCCATTGCCATATTTGCTTCCTCTGTAAAACAAATGAACATCAAACTGAGTATGTAAGAGACTGAGAATTGACCTCCTTGAAGTTTTTAATATAAAACATATTTACCATCACTGGTCTCTTCGTACCCATCTTCGTTATCCACATCATCTTCATCAAGGAACTGCAAAAGAAACGAAGCTTCAACAAAGTTTCAAACAAAGGTTTTACCATTTGATAACTGTACCTAAAAATCATCATCATCATCTGCCTAGCTTTTTCCAAACTATGTTGGGGTCGGCTTCCAGTCTAACCGGATGCAGCTGAATACCAGTATTTTAAACATAATTATAATTAACACATTATATTTATTTTTTATTTTTTTATTTTATAGCTGAATCCATTTAGACTGGAAGCCGACCCCAACATAGTTGGGAAAAGGCTAGGCAGATGATGATGAACTGTACCTAAAAATAAAACTTTTTATAAAAAAAAAACAACCGACTTCCAAAAAAACACTACAAAGTGAAAAATAACTTTAATTTTGGAAGTCGGTGTCGTTGGTTCCGCATTTTCGTTTTTTGACACCGACTTCCGAAATTAAAGTTATTTTTCACTTTGTAGGGTTTTTTGGGAAGTCAGTTGTTTTTTTTTTCATAAAAAGTTTGTATTTTTCACTTTTTAGTTATACCTACCCCAAACAAATTCATATAACACTACTTGCTACGTAAATATCAGTGACAGGAAGCTGAATCTGCGTTTATAGGGTACAGACGAGATTTTATGTTGTGCGATTGCGTTAACAATGCATACATATGCGATAGCAGCAATCGCGGTTGTTTTATTGGTATTTATTCAAGAGTTCCGTTGTCTGTCTCCGAAACTCATCACCAGATCTTTACGAAATTTAAATGTGACCATTTCGGAATACTTAAACCTCTACCGAAAAAAAAAGTATTTTGCAAATCCGTCCATATATGACGGAGTTACGCCCGAACATACATGGAAAAAAAAAACATCCGAATTGATAACCTCCTCCTTTTTGAAGTCGGTTAAAAATACACGCTTTTTGACGCTTTTTCCGTTATACTTTAAACCATTTCAAAAATAAGAAAAATACTATCAAAAGCTCATCATCATCATTTGAGCCGAAAGACGTCTGACGTCACTACTGGACATAGCCCCCGCAAGCACCGCCACTTTGACCGGTTCTGTGCTTCCTGCCTCCAGTGGATTCCTGCGGCCTTCACAAGATCATCGGTCCACCTTGTGGAAGGCTTTCCAACGCTACGTCTTCCACTTTATTTGGAGTCGGAGTAGCATGTCTTCCTATTCATTCATATGTGTCGTACGTTCAGACTAGGCTTTACTTATTTGCAGCCAAATATTTTTTGCAACTACCCAACTTAATTTGATTTATCTAATTTGCATCTCTTTCTCGTTTTATCAGCAAGAAAAGGACACAAATACTTTGTGTTATGTTGTTACCTAATCTGGGTTAGTCTCATACATACCATTTCGTGTGTGGCATTGATGAGTGCTTGCAGCTCATCGTCTGGTTTGTTAGCTTTGATGTCATCTATGTTCACGTTGAACGTCTCGTCATTATTAGGTTTGTACTGCGAAATAAAATGAATGAATCTCTCATACATACATAGCGGCTAAAGACTAAAACAATTCATTAATAATAATAATTAATATTAATAATTCATTGTAAATCACGAAAGCGCGTCTTACAAGGTTTAAGCTGCAATTACTGACTGGTTCTCGTGGAATGTAACAATTTTCCTATGTTTGAGCTCCCATAGTACTTGGGAGATCAAGGTAGTTCGTGCGTTTCCGTAAGTATTCGCACTACTCAATAAGTACAAAAAGTCATGTAAAGTGCGTGTAGCCTTTAAATTATAAAAACATTGTAAATGTATAGTTATCATTCTCGATTATACTGGATGATTTGATCATGAATATGAACAACTTTCACTATGGGACCAACTCTGAAATCACGAAAACAAAATCAGCTGTTTAATACAAAAGTACAATACCTACTTGACCAAAATGTATGAAACGGCTGATTTTTTTTTCGTAATCTCAGATTTGGTTCCATAGTGAAAGTTATTGAAAGGTGGAACACCCTGTAAAAATTTAGAGCCGGTAAAAAAAGCACGCTGTATTCGTTAGGAACGTAAACATAATCAGCCGATAATGTTCCCACTGCTGGGACACAGGCCTCCTCTCGGTGAGAGGAATGGGACGTAATCCACCACGCGGGCCTAGTGCAAGTTGGTGGATATCATGTCTTCGAATTTTTTGTTGTAGGACTAGTCGGTTTCCTCACGATATAATGAATTAACGAATGGCTTCTTTGAGTACAAAAATATCATCAAAACGCTGTCTCATACCTCTCTTCTTTCATTAGCATTAGGCCGCCTGCCGGTCTTTGCCTCAAAGTACTTAAGATCCGCATACGTGTCTTGAAACTTCTCTGTGTCTATCTTAGCTAGTTCTTGCATAAACACTTCAAACCTTCGCAGGTTTAGGTCACCCGCTTCGTTTATATAACCTAAAAAAAAATTTATACTTCGTCAGCATTTCAGTTAAAATGTTGCATTTCCTGGCAGAACAGTTTAGAATTTTTCAGGTGTGAATGATTGACAAGAGACTTGATGAAAACATAAATTGAATAAGTAGTCTTTCAGAAACCAAGGGTTCATTTTTTTAACAACAACAAAGCTGTAATTTCAGTGAAATTTCACAGACTATAGTGTAACAGCTGATTTTAAAACTCATGTAAAAACTAAATAATTTCTGGGTCTTGTGATACAGGAACTCCTAGTACAAGAGCCAGGGCTAACACAGATGTTTGTGACTTGGATGTGTAAATAAAGAAATTATTATAACTTTGAAGCGTCTTTGATATATCTCGGAACTCTGGGGTCCCGAACCATTGGAAGGCGTACGAGGGGCCGAAATCAACTCGCAGAGACCGTTAGACGTTTTAACCCTTAAATGCATGATTTATTTCATCGAATTGCCAAAAAAATGCTATTGTATAGGTATTTATCTATAGAATTAAAAAGAATATATATTATAATGACATAAAATTATTAATATTCATAGAGTATATATATTGTTTTGACAAAAAGAGGTGCGTTCAGAAGCTCACAGCTATCACATTCTTAAAAAAATTAAATGACGTAGTTTGTTGCCATATGGCAACATTATGCATTTAAGGGTTAAATGAAATGATTATCCATCATCATTATCTATCATTCTCCTCCCCTCATAGCAATTTATTTGGAGTCGGCGCAAATGTCTTTCTTTTTCCATATTTATCCATTAGACGTCATCTCAGTAGTCATCCCCTTTCTAACCATAGTATCATTCACACACTCCATCTATCGTTACTTTGATTGAAGAGAGAGAATGAAGAGTGTTCTATTTTAATCTATTATTTCAGTAAGTTTACTTACCATCTAAAGTAGGCAAAACCGTCATATAAGTCTTGTACAGAACAGGCAAGGCATCGTTACTTATGTGCATATTAGGCAAGTTCGGAATAAAATCATTGCCCACTAAGAAGCCCATGAGTACCCAGTCATCGACAATCTTCTCTATGTCGTACTGGAAGGGCAGTTTACCCTTAATAGATATGAACTCTTGTTCTAAATATTCTCTTAGCAATGATAAATGCAGGAGGTAGAAATTAGTCTCTTCTGGACATGTCGCTCGCTGTGTCGATTTGCCGAATTTTACCTGAGAAATGGAAAAAATTATATAACATTAAATAAATCTGAATATACTTACGAAACTCTCGAGGGACGATTCTCGTAATTTTAAGAACGTTCAAAGTCTGATCTCAGTTTCAATCTGTCAAAAATATCTCTAATTTCCTTACATTTTTGAGAAGTTTTTGACATTGTCGTTGAGATGAGATTCCGACGAGATTTTGAACGTTTTTAACCTTTTGAACGCCAATCACTTGTATACAAGTTCGTATTACACAAGTGATTGGCGTTCAAAAGGTTAATTACGAGAATTGTCCTTCTGATACTCAGTTGCAACTGGTTAGAATGGAAGCTTCTAGAATGCAGGTCATAGAATGTTGTTATGAAGAAACAATATCCTTTGTAATTTTCAGACAATTCAAAATCATATCAAAACATAGAAAAGACTGCTGCGTTCGTCTAGTCATCATAAGCGTATTGTTTGACTGTCCCGTTTGTCTCGTGGTTGCAAGCGCGACTGCTGAGCGTGGGGTCCTGGGTTCGATTACCAGGTCGGACAAAGTGTTATTGGGTTTTCTACCAGGCATTTGTTGGTAACAGGCCGGAGTTTGGAAGTTGGCGGTTTAATACCGCCATGCCTCGGAAAGCACGTAAAGCCGTTGGTCCTGCGCCTGATCTCTCCAGGTCGTGTCGGATTGCCGTCCCATCGGACTATGAGAGTAAAGGAACAGAAAGTGCAGATGTGTTTGCACACACTTGTGCACTATAATATCTCCTGCATACCTGGCTAATCTTCGATGAGATTGGCCATCGTGACTGAAATCGGTCGGGAGGCTATTATTGTTTCAGAGCTTATTAAAATGTAACTGGCGAACTGTGAGTAAGAGTAACCCTATTATATAGATTTGTCTACCTCTTTTGGAATACTTGATGGTATGTTATGAAACTTAGAAAATACATAAACTGAAGTAAATTACCTCTTCTCTAAGCAGTGCAAAGTGCGGCTCATGCGTGCACATGCCCAACATAATGAGGTCGGCGTCCAGTCCGTACAGACAGTGTCTGGTGTTGGGGTCGTAGTCGGGCTGAGAGCGGGACCATCGGATGTAGTCCATTATCTTGTGTTCGCCTTCGCCGGGGGTCTGTTGAGGAGCGAAAGTTTAAGGACGAGCTTAGATTTTCCATCGCCGACGCGAGGAAAGGCTCACTGATTCTATTACAATGAGTTATCTTTGATTCAAAGATATTATGGACGCGGGTCAAGTTTATCGGTTAAGTACTTTTTTTTTGAGATTCAAACATTAAAAACTTTTCATTATAAAAGTACTTATTTTATAACGAATTACAACTTAAGTTTCTCCATTTATTTTTTGGAGTCTTTTCTACTGTTTCCATACAATCTTGCTTACCTCATGCCCCGACAATACGACCTTGACCTTGGACCACAGGGGGTCGGTGGACATCTTGGACTTGACGAAGTACTTGAGCTGTTCATGCAGGCGTGCCATAAATACGGTGCCCGGCGTGATGCAGTTGCTGTCGAAACGTTTCTCCGTTGGCAGTACTTCGCCTGTGCAAATGAAGTAATCATAAGAGTGCAAGAAATGAGAAAACTAGCCTTTATAAAAGAGTTACTATGGAGTTTTGCTCATTCTTCTCCATACGAAACTTTTGGAAAAAGCATCTAGAATGAATTCTATTTTATTTTAAATATTGACTTTCAACAATGCTTTTAATGGCCCAAACTTTCACCCTTGACAATCGGAACAACACCTCTGATGCCGCAATAAATGGGGTCACCTACTGGACCCACACAATATATTATAAGAAAGGTGGGCTATTGGCCTGGGGGTGTGTGTGTACCCTCTTGTCTATCGACGAAGATACCGGCCCGTCCGAAAGCAGTTGATCCGGTGACAAATTTATTTTTTGGAACGGGTAAATCACGTCGGAAATAAGGACAACTGTCAAATCATGTTGTCATTAATTCTTAGCTCGGATCCCCAATTAATCTCGTCCGTCAATGACACGGCGAGGACAACGCTGTAACTTTGACCAAAATTAATGATTTGACTTTGACTGCATAGAAGCGAAACAGGACGTGATCTTTAGACACCAATTGATATTCTAACTGGGCGTGACACACCGATTGCGCTCAAAATTGCGCTATTAGAACAATAAAGCTTACGAGCATATGATTTAAGTTTCGCTTTTGATTTGTATTTCACAGGTGACAAAATACATTGGGTCAAATACTATACAGCGTGTACCGGAAGGGGGGTATCAACCCTGAAGGAGGTGAATGTGCTCATGAAACTCAACAACTTTCCCCAAAGAACAAAGGTCGAAATATGAAAAAAAAATTTGGCCCTCCCTTACAAAACTGACTACCAGCTGATTGATTTACTATGGGAGGGCCAATTTTTTTTTTCATATTTCGACCTATGTTCTTTGGGGAAAGTTGTTGAGTTTCATGAGCACATTCACCTCCTTCAGGGTTGATACCCCCCTTCCGTTACACGCTGTATACCTACTATGAATTATTTTTCAGGCTCCAAATTTTTACAGGGTGTTCTACTCATGAATATGAACAACTTTTACTATGGGACCCACTCTGAAATCGCGAAAACAAAATCAGCTGTTTAAGAGCGTTAACGCCAAATCCGCGGCACCAAGTTTAGGTAATTGCAGTGCTCTTTGCACTCACACAGATGCGCGCGTGTCTGTGTGCGTAGAGTTGGTGTGCTCTCTGTCATTATAGTCAAACTAATCCATGTTGATCCGTTGAGTTATGTATAATGATACTTATTTAACCATTAGTTGATTTTTATTTACTATTCTTATTTTTATTACAACCTTGTGAAATAAATAGGCAGTTTTGGATACTTTATAAAGTACTAGCGACCCGCCCCGGCTTCGCACGGGTGCAATGGAGAAACTGAAAATTTTAGAGCCACTATTTCTCGTAAAAAGTATAGGATAAAAAATGGTTCTTGTGGGTTATCCCTAAGAGATAGACATATACCATCGTGGACTTTTTTGTAGAACTTTTTAAGGTGTACAATACTGTAGTACATTATTTTGATCTGTCTCGACGGGTTCAGCCAGCGTTTACAATGTAAGCGCAAAAAAAATGTGTTTATTTACGACATCACATTAGAAACCTCTAAAATTATCAGTATTTCTCTACTATATTATGCATGTATTATAGATAAAAACCTTCCTCTTGAATCACTCTATCTATTAAAAAAAACTGCATCAAAATCCGTTGCGTACTTTTATAGATCTAAGCATATATAGGGACAGACAGACAGGGAAGCGACTTTGTTTTATACTATGTAGTGATATTATATATACTAATCAGGGGTGAAAAGTTAGAAATGTAGTACAAATGTAAAGTCCTACAACTATTAATATTATATTAGGTTATCCCACTTCCAGTGTCATATTTTTTATTATTATTATTTTACAAAAACTGACTACTATATTATATAACCTTGTGACACTAATCAATAATCTCCACCACTATTAATCACTCGCTCCCAGACTGCTGGCAAATCTTGAGCACCATTTAAAGTACCACTTTCATTTAATTCATCAATAATGCTCTTTAGTTTAATATCTAACTCCTTTTTGCTATTGTATCGAGTACCCGACAATTTCCTCTTCACATGGCCAAAACAATTGAAATCACAAGGATTCATATCCGGGGAATATGGCGGCTGAATAATTTCAATCCATCCTTTTCTTCAATTAAATTCTGAACTATTTTTGATTTGTGCGGTCTGGCGCTATCATGTAAAATTATAGGACTTGTTATATGATGTTCGTCTGCCCAAATAGGAATATTTTCTTCTAAAAATGATGAATATCGCTCTCTAGTCATAGTTGTATTTTCATCATAAGTTCTCCAAAAAGCAATGCCTCTGACATCCATAGCTACTATTAGTAGTATTTTTCGTTCATGTAGCTCTGCAAGTGGTAAATGTTCAGCTGAAGTGCCCGGTTCCACCCAACATCGTGACTGATGTCTTTGACGAGGAGTATAAAATTCGACCCAAGTTTCATCAAGGCATATGAATCTATTAAGTATATTTGTCTTACGGCGATACCACGATAAATGGCTACGCGCAGTTTCATAACGAAACTCCTTCTGATCCGTGTTCAGAGTGTGGGGCACCCACACTGCACTTTTATTGACCAGACATAAATCCTCCGTGAGTACTCTATGTATAGTGGAATGAAGCCGTTTCTAATGCTTGCGAGTTTTCCTGAATTTTCAGTGTTATTTCACTGAGTTTTTCTTTTTGTTGAGTCTGAAAATAACATGTAGGTATAACATAGTGACACAAACCGTAAGCATCGTGTTCGGCGGTCGATTCTCGGCTTGAGACACAACAATGTTTTATTTGTGCTAAAATATGTATATAACGACCAAGTAATTCTTACAAGATTCCCTGCGTCAGGATCTTGAGATGAAGCCGTTTCTAATGCTTGCGAGTTTTCCTGAATTTTCAGTGTTATTCACTGAGTTTTTCTTTTTGTTGAGTCTGAAAATAACATGTTGGTCGGTTTGTGTCGGTTAGTGACACAAACCGTAAGCATCGTGTCCGGCGGCCGATTGTCGGCTTGAGACACAACAATGTTTTATTTGTGCAAAATATGTTTACAAATGTCCAAGTCATTCTTACAAGATTTCCTGCGTCAGGATCTTGAGTTGGAACCGTTTCTAACGCCTGCAAGTTTTCCTGAATTTCCAGTGTTTTTTCAGTGACTTTTTCTTTTTGTTGAGTCTGAAAATAATATGCAGAGTATAATATGAAGTGACACAAACCATAAGAAGCACCACGACAGGCGATCGATTGTCGGCTTGAGATAAATAAATAACGAAGAAATGTCTTATTTAGTTTTGGTTTAATAGGTGCTAATTCAAAATAAAGGAAACACGTGTCTGTTTAGATATAAAATCTCAAAAATTGCCATAAAATATAAAGAAGTAAAAAAAAATAAAACTTACAACAGCATTTTGAAATATTTGAACTTCTCTTTTCTGCCTATAACAACGAATTGGATATTAATTTTATCTTATTACTACTGTGTTTCATAAAAATACCCAGACAAAAAGTAATTTAAAAAAATTATATTGACTTCAGAAAGTAGTAAGTATAATATTGTTTCTTATGGTTTACTAATTACACCTAATATAGATATTTTTTTTATAAGTAGAGAACCCACCTCGTTTCAGTGGTATATTCTCAACTATCCAAAACTGACAACCCCAGAATGGTCAATTCAGTTTATGAGATTATAAGACAGAATAAACGCAAATTATTACGAATTCTATCCCCGTGTAAGAAAAATATGAATTGGCTATAACCTGTTACATAGTTAAAAAGTGGCTCCTCGGTAACTTACCTTTTAGCTTCATTAGCCTTGACTAAATTTTCATATTTTTTTCTTTTTATTCCCGTATACCGCCTTTTGTTAGCCATATCTAAAAAAAAGTAAAATCGAAACATACATAAAGTAGTCTAATTTAATCTTCTTAAGTTAATTGAATGTAACCATTACATTAAAATATGTACTCACCAAAGTTCTGTAATATAATCAAAATATATTATAATAAAAAGTATCAATATGTCCCAGTCGCGCTAAAAACTCGCGAAAGTACGATAATATTTTACGCGACACGCAGAGATGGGAGCGACACACGTCCTGTCTCTGAAAGGCCTCAGCCGGCAATGAGCGGTGGCGTGAATCCGCGCCGATTATATAGCAATACTAAATAATTCATAGTAAAATAAACATATAAGTTATTAAAAAAATATTTGAACCATGTTTTAGAACATAAATGTCTTAATTTACTAGGTCTAAAAGAAAATATAAATATTTCAGATTTCATCCTAAACTAACACGTTTAATATCTCGAAAAGTGGCTACAATTGACACTTTTGAATATACTTTTCTTGAATGAAAACTTACAGTAATCGTGTTTTTTTTTCAGCCATGCACTAAAAAATGTTCTTATTTTTTATAAAGTAATGTTGTAATAAGTTTGTCATATATGGTTTTACTAATATCTAGCATCTGCTTAGACCGTCGATCGCTAGTTTTAAAAAAGGCTTGCATAAAAACGGTTCTGATGAGAAAACTAAACAAAAAATTGAAAATGTTTTTCAGCCATGCACTAGATTATAAAATTCCCAATAATATGACGTCAATATCTCATCTATAAATTAAACACATTATGGTTTTATTGTCCGTCGGAAATCATCAATTTTGACTCCAGCATGGCTCTAACGCATGAACCCTCTTAATACAAAACTTGAACTTGAACCAAAATGTATGAAACAGCTGATTTTTTTTTCGTGATCTCAGTGTTGGTTCCATAGTGAAAGTATTATTAGTTTATTCATATTCATGGGTGGAACAACCTGTAAAAATTTGGAGCTGGTAAAAAAAGGCATGCTGTATTTATTTGTAGTGTATATTCAGTGAAGTTCTACAAAAAGGTCTAGTACTTGCAACCGGCGTGCGAGTATGACCGTATGTATGAGCATAAACGTAAAACGCTAAAAGAGTATGTTATGGCTCATAGCAGTTGGCGTTCTGTACTGCCCACCCCCATAGGAAGAAGTGACTTTATATATTATGTATATTCGCTTATTGCAAAGCTTTGATATTTCTATTTATAATCAATGCACATGTTAATATCATAGCATAACTGCATTCCCTGTCACTTGTCCCTAAAGGTTCATTAGAAAACCAGCATCAGACAGCATGACTGGTATTCATGCTGAAATCAACCTTATTGGCGCAGCTTTGAGGTACACTATCGTTGTTTGAAACATTATTTTTATTTTGTGTTTCACGAACTGTGACCATAAGTAAACTTTATTCTTTCTTTCTATAATGTATAGGGCAACCTTATCACAGGAATAAGACAGCATAAACAGTATAATTGTCAAAATTTTGTGAGTCAGTGAGCATAAATAGTATTTTGTCAAACTTTCACTTTCATTCAACATTTATAACAATCAACAAACTACACAAACAAATACATTATTTACCTTTCTCTCTAGCTTCTTCCTCCAGTTTTTCTGCTTCCCTTGCTGATCTAAACCTAAAATTTTGATTAAAATTATTTCTGTTCTCAATTTCTTTCAATTGCAAGGCAAAATATACAGAACAATAACCAGTATTTTTGTTTAGTCACTAATGAGACACAACTACTTTTTCTATTGTTACCAAACCTAATAAATCTGCCTAACAGACTAGGGAAAAATTAATCCTACAAAGATTGTGACACTGTTTTCAGGCATATTATGCCAGTAGCACTCATCTGATGAGAGGAACTAGTTGTTCATAGGTTAACGAGGTATAAAACAATACTTTCTTAGCAAAAGGTAATAATTGTGAAACATTTCACAATATTCTCTGTCACCAACTAATAACAAGCAAGATATAAATATGTATGTTGTAAGCACACTTCTTATAAAGTTATCAAAGTGATATTTCATATGTACTGCACAGCAAAATTAATGTTTGTGTCTTAATAATAAAGAAACAATCAGTGCTCCAAATTAGCAATGGATTTAAAGAGCTGGAAGTCACAGGGAGTGCTTGCCCAGCAGTGGGATGACGCAGGCTGACTGTAACCAGTAATATTATTACCTTCTGCCTCTTTGCTGGTTCATCTTCGCCCTGGGGGCTACTCCGTCAATAGCCATAAAGAACAACTTCTTAGGCTTAATAATTTGAAACAGTATGCTGAGATAATGGAATATGTCTTGGAATATTTTCTCTTCCGTTATACGGAAATGCGGGTTTGAGTCATCAGGATGTGAACAGTTATGAATTATTCCATTCATATCCAAATACATATTGTCAAAGTCTGGAATCTGAAACAGATAAGCAATTTTTAAGTAACAAATGGTAAATAACACATGTTAAATTTTTCATTTTAAAACATGTTTCACTTGATCACATAATGTGGACCATTTAACCAACAAACATGACACAAATGTGTAATATAATATGAATGATAAGGGAAAGAATAAGAATTATTGGATTAATCTTAAGCTTGGATAATTTGAAAGCTGTATTGATCAACATTGTGGCATGCTATGACAAATACTTGTGCAACATTATCACAATGTTTATGAAAATAAGGTTAAAATTATAACTTTAAATTGAAAATAACAGTTATTTAACTAAATTAACTACATCTCGAAAAAGAATTAGTCACTTTGCTAGATGTAGGTAAGTACAGAACCATAGGGCTTTTGAATATTATTAGGAATGGCCTTGCTTCTCAAAGAAGTATCAAAAGTAGTGATATTAGTGTTAGTAATACGAACTTCAAATTAGGAGATTACAGAACAATTTAAGTCTTCCCAAGGTAGTTTCAGTTTGTTAAGAAAAATTGTTTCCTAGGGTAAGTAGGTGTATGACGACAAAAGAACTGTTCTAAAGAAGTTGTTTACCTGATACTGCTTCACCAGCTCATTGAGGCAAGGGTACCTCTCGCTTGTATACCTGAAGAACTTCGGTACACCCATTCTGATTGATTATTAAGTCAATTATTTGCGATAGTAATGCTTGTTATGCGTTTGTTGTGCACTGACCCCAAACTGAAATAACCTATTTTACCAGTTACTTAGGCGGCGGCGCACACTGTTATACAATGGCGCTACCCTCTGTTTTCCGATATTGTAGTTATGGTAATTAGATGAATTGTATTTATTGTGATATTGAAAAATTATCATCTAACAATCTACATCGCGGAACGGAGAATTTTTAGCGTTGTACAAAAACTTACTAAACTTAATCATTGAATAGTTGATTAGTTTTAATTTTTGGAATGTTTCTTTACTTTATTGTAATCATAATCTATCCATTAAAATAAAGCTCAAAGCCGTGAAGATAGAAACTTGAGTTGTGGACAGTACTAATAAAAATAATTGTAGTTTAAAATGAAGGTGTGTACTAATAAAGTAGGTATTTTTCGATAATCAACCCGAAAAGGGGGGAATTCGTTTATTACAGAGCTCCAGAGCGTGCAAGCCCCACTTCATATAATTGGGGTTTGCGCGCTCCAGAGCTCTGGGTCTGTGCTGGTAGAGTTTACTTTGCCGAAGCAGGTCTAGGGTGAGGAGCTAGTGGGCTAATTGCGTAACACTACTTTAATTTTCAATCCTACCGACTCGTCTAATAAAGTATCGGTCGATTCCCGGGTGAGACAAGCGAAATTTAGAAGATCTTTGAATGCAGTTTTATTTCTTTAAAAAAAATAATGGAATGTTTCTTTTCAGTTAAATGAGCTAACTAAAGTATTTAAGGTAGTTCCCCTCCAGGGTCTATAGATTTTTTCCACCCTGTATATGAAAAAATCCACTATTTTCTAAGGTGTTAAAAACATGAGAAATATTTGTTTAAAAATCCAGAAAAAAAAAGGTATACATTTATTTTTTTGTTTATGTAATTTCTTTAGAAATTATTTGGATTATCATGTTCAGAACTCATCTATTGACGATTCAAAACTCCAAAATTCTAAAACTCCAGGTCCAGCTTCCACAGAAACTTGGCCGACGTTCTTTACGTTTAGTCGAATTTGAGAGGTTCAATGGGTTCAATGAAGAATATCTGTCTATGGTAGCTTGGCTTGAGTGCAGTATTTCCACCATAGACATATATATAATTTCCACTCACTTTAAATTTGTTCATCTGTATTTTATGCTTGTCAGCTACTCAGCTTGTCTATGTTCAATGTCTTGTGGCATTGTAAACATGGTTCATGGTTGTGGTTTTTGGAATTAAAATAATATCTGAATAATAATTAGAATTACCTTCATTATAATATTTTCAGTACTTTTAATTTCATATGATTAAGATTACGCTTTGTGTCTTCCGTAAGAAATAACCTCATTACTGTGTTGTGACTTATTTATGTTACACCACTTAAACCATGGAAAACGATGAAATTGGTAATGATTTGGTGCGTCTAGACAACGGATATCTCGTCGACGAGGAGAATAACATTCGTTGCGAATATATCGTGAACTCTGACGATGTTTTAGGTATGTACTCAAGGGCTGTTTGTGCGTAATAATTCTCTAGCCATAACTCGCTATGTGCTATCACACATAAATCTTCTTGAACATTCTTCGATGTATATTAAAGAACTGACAAAGAATAATATCCACTTCTTTATTAACGAAGCCAAGGATTACGTCAATATAGTAGTTATATATACATAAGTTTCCCCAAAGTAAACTAATATTGGATGGCCTTCGATTTCTAATCTTAAACCAATCAGAATTTGGAATATTATGTTATTATTGAGTACATTCAGTAAATTGTATGGTTCCATAAATCATTCTTCTTAGCACACCTATTTCAAAAAGTTTTGTTCAAATTTCATGAACTGCTCACTGACGCTGTCATCAGATCAATACTCAATACTTTTAACATCTAGGTATTCTTAGGAGGTCAACTTCAACAAGTGCACAGGTGCGCGGAATTCGGCGCAGGATGGAAAATACTGTAGAGTAATTTTTACTGCAGCTAAATTATATCTTGTTTTAACAGATGAAGAGAACAACTCAGATTCAGGAAGTAAGAATGCCCCACTGAGAGAACAGGACAGATTTCTGCCTATTGCTAATATTGCCAAGATAATGAAGAGAGCAATACCTGAAAATGGAAAGGTAAGATAAAACTTTCTTCCTTCTTTCTTCTTTTTTTCTCTCCTCCTTTATTAAAAATTATATATTTTCAAGTTGAAGCTCACTCTACGTGGCATGGCAATGGGACACCCTGTATTATATGGTTATGCAGGATATGAGGCCTTTACCTTGCAGTAGGACAACACCTAGCTAAATATGTAAGAACTTCAATGTTCTGTCTGCACAAACTACAACATCACATCTGCCTAGCCTTTTCCCAACTATGTTGGGGTCGGCTTCCAGTCTAACCGGGTGCAGCTGAGTACCAGTATTTTACATGGAGTGACTGCCTATCTGACCTCCACAACCCAGTTACTGGGTGATACGATACCCCTAGGTAAGACTGGTTGTCAGACTTTCAGGCTTTTGACTACCCGTAACGACTGTCAAAGATCTACGAATGACAGCCGGGACCAACGGCTTAATGTGCTTTCCGAGGCACGGATGGGTCTCGGTATGTAAAGATGGTCACCCATCCACAGACCAACCGCAGCAAGCGTAGCTTAACCTGATCGATCGACCTGTGTGGCTGTTATTATTTAGCCACGGCCCCTCTCTCCCTTACAATATTATAATAATTGAGAGAAATGTTTTTTTTATCAATTGGTTCTAGAGTCCACTGTATGACATACCTATTAAACATTGTAGATAGCAAAGGATGCACGAGAATGTGTCCAAGAATGCATATCAGAGTTCATCTCGTTTGTAACAAGCGAAGCGAGTGACCGGTGTCAAGTGGAGAAGCGAAAAACAATCAATGGTGAAGATGTCCTGTTTGCGATGAACGCACTGGGCTTTGATAACTACGTGGAGCCGTTGAAGCTGTATCTTAAGAAATATAGGGAGATTGTGCTATCACCAGTAAGTAACCCCGTAAGTGTTAAGCTTTTTATATGTTTTTTTTTTAGACATGCTCGCTCTTTTGGAGCAGTGGTAGTGTTGTGCGTAACTGTGCCGGCATCGACATCGCCACCTCCGAAGTACGCATCACACTGACGTCACGTGGATTGCGCAAGCAAAGTTTACTGCGCTACTAGCATATAATGTATACAACGACCCAACATCAATCGGCGGGCAGTTGCCCACCAGACACGACACCTGTCTGGTCGGAACGTCCTCTCTTTTCTATGGAGGATGAGTGAACTTTATACCCTGTAACTCATACCTGTATACATAAAATTGTGTTATTGTTATTTACAAAATGATTATGACTAACTTTACGTTTGTAATGTTGTTACGTTTGTAATGCTGCAATTCATAATGAATAATACTAAGTATTCAACTAACTAGACAATAAAAATAATTAATTTGTAAAGAAAACATTAAAATAGCACACATGGTATGGAACATCACACCCAGCTAATTCAAATGTATGTCACTACTGACATACATTTTTTGTCTTCTACTTGATGTAACCTGTTTTTTCGGGGGAAACCTTCAAAAGGCACCCGACCTCCGGGCAGGGAGTTTGGGATTTTTACCTCACTAAAACCACCCGGTGATCACCATCAGCACATAGGTGTGGTCCCGGTTCCTCTTAAAAGACCAATCCCGGGACCCCCCCGTGCAACGCCTGTAAGGCACATCCCTGAGGAGACTGTAAAGGGGCCTCCCCTGAGCCTCGCTATGCACGGGAGCACGTGACCACTGTGCCACCGTCTTCCCTGGGGTTACTGGGTGGGCGGACACAGTCCCCACTCTGTGCGACCGCGACCCCAAAGTTCCACCTACCTTGATTGGTAAGCGGCTTTCGGCGTATTAGGCACCAAAGTGGTTTGCCAGGGTCGCGGGTTGTTCGAGAGTTACCGTGGCCCATGGCACAGACAACTGAAGGAGCACGGGTGGGTTTTAGGCAGTAAAAGTTTGACAAGCCCTCCCAGCCCTCCCGCTCCGCCCAGAGCGGGAGAAGTTATTTGATAATTTCCCGCCAAAAAAAAAAAAACAAAATGCACCAAGGTGGTTGCCTCAACGACGCCTCCTTCTCGGAGAAGGATCAGCCATCTCCCGATCCCGCTCGGCGGCTCCTTCTTGATGATGTAAATAACCTGCCTTAATTTTTTTTTCAGGTTGCAATGAACAAAATAAATAAACCTATAATAGTTTACGGAGGTCAGTAATGAATGAATTAAACCATTCAATATTTATAGTATTTTATCTCACGAAGCGACTCGCGTCTTACTTGTTGTTACCCAGTGTACAAACACACCATGCATGTGTGTGTTGTTAGCGCAGGAGCTCTCGATACCGTCCGAGACAATGTCGAAGTCGGAAATGTGGGTGTTGTGCTGACGCTACTCGTCTTCACGAACACATTCACAGCGTGTTTGTACAGACGCCAGCACATCAAGCTACCCGATACTGTCAGATTTTCCCAATCAACTTTGAACCTTATGCTTTAGCGCTAAAGTTGAAAATCTATTAAAGAAATCTGACAGATTGTAGTAGCTTGATGTGCTGGCGTCTGTACATTTGATTACCACATGTAAAGCGCGCGTTACTTCGTGAGATAAAAATACTGTACTTTTTTAAATGTACATTTTATATAATTTTCTTTATCTTTGTTTGTAGATGATGGAACCGCATGTATTCCAGCTGAAAATGACAGTGAGACACAGACCGAATCAGCAGTGCTTTATCCATACAAAGAATTAAAAGTAATTGAAGATTTCACCATTGCGTGAAGAAATAGTACGAGTATAAGGTTAACATATTTCATACATTTTATGAGACGAGAACTAAACTCTTCTTGTACGCATTCGTTTCCAAAAACTGAAAAAGACTGTTGTAGAAAAAAATATAATTATTAATTTACATTATGAAAATATTCATTGAAAAAATATACCCATAAGGAAAATGTCTGGTTATGTATTCCTCAATACTTTTATATTGTTTCATGGACCGCGTAGATTTAAACAATAAACCCTAATTCATTTTCCATGCTGTGTGATAAATTAATAATGTGTAACAAAAGAACTTTGGATACAGTCGGCGGCACGTAACTTGGCAAGGTTTTGCCCTAGTGGGAATAAGTTTGCGCATGTACACTTAGTGCAACAAAAAAAATATCACTTTGATTGCTTGTAATTATTCTACGGTTATTTCCATAATTCATTTGAAACACGTCTGTTTAGAAAAAAGTGAAAGAAAGGAAAGGAAAAGGGGAGGAGTCTTGCCAAGTTATGTGCCGGCTACTGTAGTTGGGCTAGAAAATAATAATCAACCGTCATTTTTATGTGGTTACTCTAATATAAAGAAAATAGCGTATTTGTAAGTATTGTTATTAGAAATATACCGTCTAACTTATACGTTGTTTTTTCTTAAACTCTCATGTTTATTTATTTATCCTCACACTGGAACGCCATTCAGCAATTATTACACCAACGGCGCAAATCTCCATCTTGTGCGCGGTGGACATCGAACGGGCGGCGATGGATCACGCACGCTCACGCATCCCCAAGAAATTTCTCCATAGTCCATCACTCCTTCCATATTGCGCACATTCTTTGCGAATTTTTGAAACACAATGAATTTTCCAAAATAAATACATTAAAATTGAAAAAAAAAAAACCGATAATTTTAAGGTGTCATTGTGTCATTCATACACTTCCGACTTATCATAATTTTTTGCCGATGAAAAAAGGAGGTTCTCAAGTTGATGTGGCCCGATCCGGCTTTTGATCCGACACGCGAAATAAAATAAAAAAAAAAGCAATGAATAACTAAGGGATGATTTTATCAACGTCAGATAACTTTATCCGAGGAATAATTTTGAATTATTGACAGTTCTTCAATACAAAAACTATCAGATGTCAACTTTATTCCACAATTATAATATATCTGTTGATTGAAAACTCGGCCCTAAATGTTGTAAGACACAATTGTATCGCAACTCACTCGTCCATTATCTACCTCTTGTGTACTGGGGCACATCAAGCTACCCGAAACTTTCAAATTTTCAAAATCAACTTTGAACCTTATGCTTTAGCTATAAAGTTGAAAACCTGTTAAAGAAATTTGACAGATTGTAGTAGCTTGATGTGCTGGCTGTCTGTACCTATGGCCCGTGACCTCATTATTGTGCTATGGTTTGGCCTGCAAGCCAAAGGTTGCCCATCCCCGTTCTACAGAGTGCTTCGATTTTGACGATAAGGAGAAGGTACACCTCGAAATTGATCGCATTAAAAATTGAAAAATAAAATCTACCCCAAACGTATGTGGGTAAGGCCACGAAAAAATGTTCATTTCAAAAATAAAACGCGGCCCGTACTAAAATTTGAAAAAAGAAATCGGTACCATAATTTCTAATACCATTTACAGTTTTATCAATATATATAGAGCATTCCTACATAACGTGGATTAATTAAAATCCAAAAATATCTAATCTATTTATGTAAATTTTCGATCAACATTTTCGGTTGATAACAGCTTCCATACAAAATCAAAATGTCCCTCGACCATGCAGCACCAAACTTTTGTTTTTTTTATTATCTAATCATGTTATTATCATATAAATGCTACATTGTTCCAATTTTATACTGTTATGGCTTTGTTATTAAATAAATAAATAATCTTTGTCTGCCTATTTAAAAAAGAAAAACACGTTTAAAAACATGGGCCGAAATTGATTCCCGTGTGTGACATAACACGAAATACTTAATAGTTTTTAGTTTTAAAATCACAGCAGCACTAAAAATATTTTGTTTTGCTGGCCAACTTCCCTAAGATCATAGGGAAATGTCAAAGTTCTGCCAGCCATTTTAGTGTGGAAGTAATTCGTGAGTTTGCTGTTCGCGGATTTTTGGTCTCCTAGTTTTTCCCAGTTATATAACGTAATTTGTCAAGGTAAATATTGAAATTTAATCTATTAATGTCAGAATTACTGTACAGAATGTGGTCTTTTGGGGAATCGACTAGTTTTCTGTGCATTTGGACTGTATTTAAAAGTTTTATTCTCACAATTAGGTTGTATTTTCACGTGTGTTTATTCCCGCATGTTGCGTGTGTTATGTTTTGTGTTACGTAACACACGAGAAGATACGTTAGGCCTAGTTCACATTGTCACTACATCCTATTTTTAACCGACTTCTAAAAAAAGAAGGAGGTTCTCAATTCGGATGTTTATATTTTTATCAATATTTTCAATGATGAACACGATGGCCTATTTTCGGTTTAGAGCTACCAATCCGTGTAACACCATAAACATAACTAGCGCATACTGTGTACATATTTTAAATATGCAACTGAGTGGCAAAACGAGTGAACCGTTTGCATGATGGTGAATGTCGCGTTTTTACATAACAACATTGTATTTGCTAAGCTTTGCCGGTGAAGGGTATAATTTGCTTTTTATTTTAGGTGCCAATGACGCAAGCTGAAAGGCTGAAGTTGTACAGGGAAAGACTCAAACAAAGGGACCCGGAAAAAAATTTAGCGCAGAAAAATCAAACGCTGAAAGAACTAAAAAGAACAGGAAAAAAATAGCAGATTTTGGCAGTTCATTCATTTCATTTCATACATTTTCCTACCAACATTTTTTTGTCCCTATGTTCGGAGTTTGTTACCGGTGACAGTGCTTAAATTAACAATAGTTTTATAACTATTTTAAAGTTCTAATAAAGATTTTTAGTATTTATTTGTGTTTTTTAGTAATATATTTTAGAATCTTACGAGCAAAGCCGCAAATGAAAACTAGTTTTATTATTTTGTCAACTATGTGCACTAGGCTTTACCATTTTCTGGTGTGTTATATTATTTCCAGTGTGTTACAGTTCAAGTGTGTTATTGAACAATTTTTGGTGGCCTTACCCATGTATCGCTACTTCGGCGCCGTCATCTCGTTCTCGGTGACGTCCCGTGACAGCGGCGGTAGACAAATTCCCATAAAGTAGAAAAATAGGGGTTGATTAATTTCACCTACTGAATTTCACTTGTGAACCGATTTTGTTGAAACTTGACACATAATATGTAGTTCTGATGACACTACAGCATAATAGAGATCTTGAGTTGATCTGATGATGGAGACGGAAGATACTCTAGAGAGCTCCTCAACAGTTCACTGCTGCTACATCGTGTTTAGGCAGTATTTCATTCATGTCGATGAGAACTATCGACTTAGCTGGGGTATGACAGCCATCGAGGGTCTGATTCAGCTTAAAGTTCGTATTTTGATCCCAGAGACTAATCTGACATTTGAGTCTTTTGTGTTAACGTTTTTTTTGTATAGAAGTTTGACATTACACCTGTCAGATTATTTTCTGGGATTAAAAGCGAATTATAGTAAGACTAAAGGATTTCAAAAAAATCGCTTCTTAGTTTCTTTTTTCTTCGATTTCATGTCTTTAAAAAGTTTTGGTCGTCAACGTTTAGTTTAAAATAAAAGTTTAACTCAAATAAAGGATCCAATTTTATAATCTTTTAAATAGGCTTCCACATAATATTTTAAAGGTTAATAATGGGACGGATTTCACAGAATTATTCATCAAAAAATAATTATATTCCAATCAACACTACTCTCTAAACTTATCAGTAATATAACCCGGCAAAGGCATGAGATACAAAAACTTATTAAACACCATAATACCAACAGAGAAAGCAAAGGAAACACCTAAATTGAACTCTGGATTAAAATCACCAGCCGCGTAGAGGTCTCCGTTGAAATTCTTTGAAGAAAACCGTTCAGTGAGGAAAGCTTTGCCACTGGCATATCTGCAGTTCGCATTAGAATTAGTATTTAGGTTTGAAGAGGTTTGTATAAGACTAGATATTGTTGAAGTGCAGTTCTCTTGATCGCTGTATGGAAGGATTTTGAAAGTGGGCTGCTTGAAGACGTTACGGTGCATGAAGATGGAGGCGTAGCGTGTGTGTGTGATGTATGTTATGTAGTACAGCCATTCTTCGAAGCCTTTGTAGGATCTGTAATAAAATAAATGTTTTAGTTGGTGAAATAAATAGATATGTGCATAGTTGAAGAAGTCGATCCTTCTTCCTATCTTCGTTGGGTCTTGATTATCTCTGGGAATAGCCGTAATTGCCTGTCAGGCATAGGCATACCTCACTCGCTTTATGTCATTAACCCTTTGACCGCCACGCGTCGCGCAGCGAAAGATTGAGAGAGAAGAGATTACCCTTTTGAACGCCAATCACTTGTGTAATACGAACTTGTATACAAGTGGTTGGCGTTCAAAAGGTTAATGCACTATGGGGATGATATAAAATAAACACTGTTACAGTAATCACTAACTATATTTCCTGTAAACAAGGGTCAAAAGTGGTGTCGCCTAAAGGCGTCGTTGGCGGTCAAAGGATTAAATTGCTTTTCCGTCATATCATACCTCACAAAATCTATGATCTATTCTCTTGTCTCTGAGTTTCATATATTGACCACTCTCTTAGATACTGCGTTTCATCCCTCTTCCATCATACGCCGATACTTAAACGATTTGTCAGTCATACAATGTCAAAAGATATATTTTACCTTGAAAAGCCTACCTAAAAAAAAAAAATATATATATAATGTTACCTGAGCACTCCACTGGCCAACATGACATAAATGCAAGTGATATAGATGTTGACGATGCCAGCTATCATGCCATTCTTCACGAACATCATCACGGCTATGGCCTGCTGTTCCGCGTACACGTAGCAAGACCACAGTGCTAGTGAGAAGTACAAGAAGTCCAGGTTCTCGGATATGTCGGATAGGATCCTGAGCAAAGAGGGTAGTTTTGAGTTTGATGGGTAATGAAGTTATGGGATCCCTTCTTTTCGCATAATATTCTTTTTCCTAATATACTTTGGCATAACGATTTTGGCATAATTTATTTTGCCATAATAATACTTTGCCATATTTTTTTTGGCATACAGTTTATGTTGGCATAATTACCTTGAAGGCTAATTTGTTTTGGCATAAATTTAATTCGCATAACGTTACTAGGCCTAATGATTATTAGCATAATAATATTTAGGCATACAATTAATAGAAATAACGTAAGCGTAAGCTGTTATGCGTAAATAATTTATGCGAAAATATAATTAGCACAAACAAAAGTATGCCAAGTTATATTAGGTCTTAAAATTGTATGCAAATGGATAGGGAACCTGAAGTTATTGGTGAATTTGGTTATGGTTTTGGTAAAGGCATTCGGTGCTATACTTAACTTACTTACTTCAGAATCTAGTTAATCTATAACACAAGTTCTTTTTCAATGGGGTTAGGGAAAAACTACAGAACACCAAGTTTTATGTTCGAAAAATACTCGTCATACTCGAAACTCAAAACTCAAAGCAGGCATTTATTTCAAGTAAACCAATTACAGGCACTTTTGAATTGTCGAGGGGTATGACTTTTGCGTACATTAGCATAAAGTTTAAATTGCAATGGTTGCAAATTTGCTCGTGTACTGCAACTATACGAGGCGTTGTGGAGTAACAAACATGATCATTAGAGAAGCATAATGTTTACCCTTTCATACAATGAGTAATGTTCCTAAAGAAGAACTTACGGATAAATAACAGCGGCAGATGCTAGCGTGCTCAGGAACGAGAAAGGCAAGGACACGAGGTTCCACGACAGAAGCAGACTGGCCCCACTGTACAGACCTTCCTGAGACTCCTGGTAGTAGCGCGTCCGATATGGACTATCTATAATCAGAATAGAAAGGTTGGAGATTATATTGTAAAACATATGGGTTACATATAGGGTGACTGGTAAGTAGTGACCGATACTTAAACACATGATTCTACTCATGACAACAAACAACTTTTACTATCGGACCAAATCCGAAATCGCGAAAAAAAAATCAGCTGTTCCCTACATTTATCGTCATCGTACGAATCGTCAAAATGTAGGGAACAGCTGATTTTTTTTTCGTAATTTCAATTTTTGTCCCATTATAAAACTTGTTTGTTGTCATGAGTAGAATCATGTGTTTAAGTATCGATCACTAATTACCAGTCACCCTATATAATGGATGTAAAATTCTCTAAATATCTCAAAAACGACGTCAAAGATGTACTAAGGCTGAGTAATTCCACTTTGCCCCACCAAGCCCGCCACCCTGGTGTGGCAAAGTGGACTGCCTAAAATTTTGCAGTGGAATATGCCCCACTATTCTGATTTGATGGGGCGGATAACACTAGCATAAACACTTTGTGGATTCTGCCCCACTAGGGTTGGCACCTCAGGATTTGTGTATGAAGGTTAACATGTATTTTTACATTTGTTTGTAAAAAAAATAAATGTATACCTATATCTGTAAGTAAAACGTTATTAGTGCTGGAAGCTTAGATTTAATACGTAGCGAAGTGGTTTAAATAAAAGTAAAAAATAAATAAATAATTTTAATGTACTATTTATTTCTGGAAGGAATCGGTTTATAAATCACAGATTAATTACCTTTTACAAATAAAATTTTACTAACTAAGATAAATCTTGATAATCACAAATTAAACAATGATTTGTTCTTATGATATGTTCTTAAAACGAAACATATTTACTACATAACTATTCAAAATCACAGATTCTTCATCATTTGGTATACCTTTTACAAATAAAATCTTACTAACTAAGATAAATCTTGATAATCACAAATTAAACAATGATTTGTTCTTATGATATGTTCTTAAAACGAAACATATTTACTACATAACTATTCAAAATCACAGATTCGTCATCATTTTGTATGGTTTGTGTAGATATAGGTATTTTCTTACTGATTACGTTATAAATAAAAAAAATAAATTTAAACTATATACATACAAACAGCCACTAAATTACTTGTTACAAAAAATAGAATCACAGATTATAGAGTCACAGATTATAGAATCACACATTGATCGACATGGTATAAAACAGTCTTATGTATTACCTTATGAATAAAAACAATTTATATGCAAAAAAAACAGCCACGAAATTACTTCCGGCTAAAAAACAAAAACTAAAATTATAGAATGATAAAATTTTACATAGCAAAAAGTCTTATTAATACAAATAAGAAACATCCTAACGAAAGTAGGTAAATACTGACTGTTGACAAAATAATTATCATAACAAACAGCCACTATATTAGTTTGAGTACTGACTATTTATAAGAATTAAAATCATCTAAAATCATAGATTTTGTATTTGTTTAGTTCACATTTTTTGGAAAAACTAAAATAGATTTCTTGGAAAAACTATCTTAGTTTTTCCAAAAAATGTCCAACCGTAATGTCGCCGTTTATGAGCTCCATTTGGGCATCTTGTATATTCTGATCGTTTTGTATATATTTATAAAGGCGTAGCTTGGAAGGTTGGTTCTGCATAGATTTAACTATTGAAAGCGTTATGTCTTCGTATAAGACATTAAGAAGTCTTAATAAACTGGGGCTTTTTTTAAGAATTTTTTTGTTAAGTTTATTATGCCAACTTTCGAGGGCATTAGTTGTGCGGTGTTTTGCCCCAAATACGCACCACACTTTTAAAAAGTTATCTTTCAGCCAATTGCGCAGCATATATTTTCTAAATTCTTTACTTTTTTCGTCATCTGGGCTTTGTGCGGCTATGTAAAACCAACCTTCAAAAATCTTTTCTTCTGGTAATAAGGGTAAGACTGCGCTAAGCGCTACTTGTTTTCGCAAATATTTAGATTTTGTCAACCCTAACCCTTTCCCCTTTTTCCAAATTGCTTTACAAAAATGAAAAAAGCACCCTTTGATTGATGCTGATTTAAAGACATTTTTAAAACCAGTCATAGCCGCTGCCTCAAAATCCGACTGAAAACTATGTGGTTGGCAATCCGGAATCTGTGATTTTATTACAGAAAAGAGAGCGGTGTAAGCTTTGGTTGATTTAGTACTCATAAGAGCATATACTAATGGCACAATATTTGTTGTTTGTTGGGAGCTACCCAAATCAGCATGCAACGAATACAATTGTATGAACGGTTGTGGGCAACTTTTAAAAGTGCCATCGCCAAAAAAATGTTTGCAGGTTTTCATCAAATTCTTAGCATGCTCTGAACAAAATATTAAAATAGAAATATCTTCGTCAATATACTTGGCAAGTAAAAAAGAATGAAATTTTTCAGGAACTTCTATTTCTGATAATGTATTGTAATATATTTTTTTTACATTAGCATTTTTGTTTCTGTATTTATACAATGCAGACTTTACTTTACAAAATGGAGGAATTTTACTCACAATATTGCTGTTGCTACTTTCTAAATGTAAGGAAGCTACATTTTTGTCGTATGTTGCTGGAATGCTTGGTACGTTTGCTGAAGTGATTTCTCTCTTTATTTTCTGCATTAATTTTGTCACTTTGTTTCGGTCAAAATCAGGTTGACATTGGTGAGGTTTTTCGTTTAAAAGTATATTTCCCTGAAAACAAAAAAATGTAGGTATTAGAAAATATTTATAACATAGCACAACTTCAAGTAATATTATATGTATATGTATTATTATTATTTTAAATTGTATTAGACCCGTATTACTAAAAGTGAGTCAGTAAAAAGAATTACTAATAAGTAGGGACTTACTTTCACTACAATCGACCCATTGCACTTTTGTCTCCTTCTGTTTTTGCATTCCCAAATTTCAGATGCATTTTTGTACTTTCTTTTGAAATAGTATTGATGCCCAGCTCTAATAATACATTTTCCATCATTTATAAATTCAAGGCCAGTTTGCCCACTAGAACTTCCTGCTACAGAGTCTTCTGCCATTTTTGTAAAGCTGAAAAACACAAAAAATATCTTATTAAAAAAAATCTACACAAATCATCAGCATCCATGAAAAATAAATACGAAAATACTTACAATAAACTCAATACCACTCACCACCACTCCACAAATGCAAATGTCCGTCTATTTTGTAAACAAACAGAATGAAACAAAAAATGTCAGACAAGGACAACCGATAAGTCGCGGTGGGCGAGGCAGTGGTGAACCATAACCGGTTTAGTCATTTTTACTCCAACAGCATGTTTTAATCTCAGATTAAATAAAAAAATACTAACAAACAAATGAAGCCATGATGTTTGTACGTAAAGGACCTCAAAATAATAGACCTATTTTGACATTTGTGTTCGCGGCGTAATTAGTGATGTAACCATACGACTCGTAGCTAATTTTATGAGCTTATAATTACAAGTATTTATTTACTTTTTCGAAGCCGGGATAAAATGATATAGATTTTTTTTTAAACTTAAATCCTTCCGATATTTTTATTACTTTCGAATGCATTTCAACGCATTTTTTTATTATTTAATAAGTATTTGATTTATTTAAAGATAAAAAATAATAATATGACAATAATACAAGTACATATCACAAGACTTAATAACTAGACTTAATAAATTAACATAAAACTATAACTCTCATAAAGTCATAAAGCGTTTCTGAACGCATTCTTTCACAATCTGTGGTTACGTTACGTTTCGATACTAGTAATATAGTATTTACGATTTCTTTTAATAATTATTATTTAAATTATCCCTTTAGTAATAGTGTTCTCGTACATTATTCTTCGTTTTTTGTTATTTAATAGTTATCAACAGTGATAATGTATCAATTTCTGGGCAAACATCTAAATATATTTTTAAATCATTTAATGTTTGCAACGGATGGATCGGAACGTAAATGGAATACAAATAGCAAATGTCACAGCTATGTCAGACTAAATTGAATAAATACAGCAAAACTATATAATGTATTTAATTAAATCCAGGAAGATTTAATATGTGACAGTTTTTTACAAAAGTAGAACCTTAATACACTGTTTAAATAACCATTTTGATGTATTTAGATTTACGTTTGCTTGTCTCAGACTTGTCAAATCCTAACGTCAGTGGTTACATTTATTTTTTTTACAAACAAATGTAAAAATACATGTTAACCTTCATACAAAAATCCTGAGGTGCCAACCCTAATGGGGCAGAATCCACAAAGTGTTTATGCTAGTGTTATCCGCCCCATCAAATCAGAATAGTGGGGCATATTCCACTGCAAAATTTTAGGCAGTCCACTTTGCCACACCAGGGTGGCGGGCTTGGTGGGGCAAAGTGGAATTACTCCTAAGGCTTAAGTATAGCCCAGATCATTTCATTCAAAATTATCCAATTTTGGAAATAATGGTGTCGATTTCCTTGTTCACAAACTATAGGTACTAAATTTATGTTCAGTGCATCTTTTTCTTTCTATTTCCTTAAGAAAAGGACAGAAGATAAATTTTAGTTTAGTCCTGTCAAATTAATCAACGCCTGACACTACTCCATACAAGTTGAGACGTGATTAAAAACTTGCCTACTAAAATCACGTCAATTTACGTCCTTTTCTTAATGACATAGAAAGAAAAGGATCGGCACCAATGTCTGGTAAATATTGCCTAGTTCCTAATTGCCTATCCGTGTACCTACTGCGTAACAGTCCGTGGTCCTCAAGCCTGGTAACACTTCATTTACAATTAATTTAATAAACTTGTATAAATAATACAGTGGACCCCCAGTAATCCGGGCCCTGTCTGATCCGGCACCCCCTGTAATCCGACATGTAGACATGATATGTCTTGTCGACATGTCTTCGCTGAATTCCGGACTATAGGGGGTCTTATAGGCAGTATATGATAGTTCGACACTGCCCTGCAAAACGTTTGTCGGATTACCGGGAGTCCACTGTATTGTGTACTCTACAATCCGACAAATTCGATAGTTCGACACTGCCCTGCAAAACGTTGGTCGGATTACCGGGGGTCCACTGTAATAAGAAATGATACCTACATAAACATATCGTGTTCATAATGCTGATGAAGTAGGTTCCCACCATTGCGTTGAATATCAGGCCGCTTTTAGTGATGAACGCTCTTTGATAATCCTGAGGACAGGTCAATTAAAACATTAGGTATAATTTTCTTCTTCGTCGAATTTGTTTTGTTTTGCATTCTTGTAATTCTGGGTACAGATTGGTGAAACCTAACATGAAATGTAACACACGTTGAACGAGATTCGCCAAATGGCTATTTTATGTTGCACATTTTTTAATATTCCCAAAAAAGGGTGTCAAAACAATTCCTTGGCTTGCTAATCTGATTTATTTTTTATTTTTATTAGGTTCACCAACAATTGATTACACTGATACAAACACATAATTCATTTTTAAAAGTAAAATAACAGTGCAACAGTTACTTAGAGACGAAATAAGCTACCTTATGTACTTAGTAATAAGCGCTAATATGTAAGTAGCAAGTAAAATGAAATAAAAATTTATGAAATGCTGATTAAACATTATAAAAATGTTAATTTTAAAACTGATTATTTTTATTTATTTTAATAAATGTTTGTCCAAAATTAACAAGATTTGTTCAGCTGCGAATTCTTACCTTTGCTTCATTGTAGAATATCCACATTATGAAGAAGTACAACGGCAAGCTGAATAGTCTCATGAACATTTGTTTCATTCCGTTCTTCTTTAAGTTGAATATCGAAGCTAGTAATCTCCTGCGGAAACAAAATGGCTGATATTTTTTACTTTTTTTTTTTTAAACAAGAGATAAAGGAAGATAAGGGCCCGTGGCTGGTCTTGCATTTTTGTCTCTATCTCTAGCTACTTCATACTGTCTTACCCCTGGGCAAAGGCCTCTCCCAAGTCCTTCCATGCACTCTTTTCCCGTACCGCCCCGTACGAAGCCTTGTTATTCAGCAGTCTTTCAAAACCAGTAAAAGAAATAGTAACTCACAGATACAACATCCATATTACTTGAATGCCTCCCGGTTTTCCGTAGTTGAGCTGTATCTTGTTCGGGTTCACGATGCGGTTGTTCTCATGAAGGTTGCCCTGCATTATACCTTGGCCCTCCAGTTTGAACTTCTCCACCAGTGCTGCTATCTGGTGGTTCGATTCTATGAACCGTTCCCGAGATCGTCGGTCTACCGTTGATAGGCATACTGCGAAATGAAGACGTTTGAATACCACGGTAACACGTCGAGCTTCAGAAAGAGATTGTCACACCAGGTGGATTTTTATCTCACGATGCGACGCGCGCTTTACTTGTGGTAACCAAGTGTACAAACAGTCAAACACGCTGTGAATGTGTGCGTGAAGACCAGTAGCGTCAGCACACACACATTCACACTTCCGACTTTGCCATTGTCTCGGACGGTACCGAGAGCTCCTGCTCTTACACACACATTCACACCGTGTTTGTACACATGGTAACCACAAGTAAAGCGCGCGTCGCTTCATGAGATAAAAATACTGTAAATATGCTTGGCAGAGACGACGCTCTAAGCAGCCGAAATGTTTCTATAACTCGGTGTCCCGTATTAATGGCCTGGTAGATACGATGCCAAGACTCCATCAGTGTTCTGTTGCGTAAGAGATGGTGCTATTCGGCATGTATAGTTTCATCTCTCTCCCACATGATATATTTAACTAATAACCCCGGCGAATTATAACATTTTTAAGGCAGTTATGGTAAGCCTCATGATTCTGGAAGTTTTCGAAGTTTTTTCCTTTAATGGTAAGGTAACTGGTTACTTACAATAATACATTAATGGGTTCTCCAGTTGTGGGCAAGGGAAGCCGATGCTGCCAAAGTAATCCAGAAGGTTCCTCGTAGGACCAGCGTATACAACGTCGCCGAGGCATAAGTACACCACGCGGTCCAGGAATGGGAAGACATCTGTAACATTTCTTACGGTTGAGATTTTATTGGGCGACTTCATTCAAAATTAGACAGTTTCCGTGACTTCGCGGCATCAGGGAGACACGTTATACAACGTGTAACGTTAAATGCGCAAAACCTCAGACACCCCAACTGATTTTTAATTCAATTGACCTATTTCAGAGAGAAAATAAGTTATTCAAAAAATTGTAAAGGTTTTATGTGCTGTTTTAGTTTTACTGGCCATTCTGATCGTTTCTTGCGTCTGCAACGACGCTTTATCGAGGGAGGAGTCGTCACCGGGCCGCTGTGCCGCGCTGACATTGGCTTGCTTGATCTATTAATAAATATACACGGCAACGTTTTTAATGAAGATTTTTTGAAAAATGTGACCTATATTAAAAAGTGGTTCAATTAATTCTGCTCATTATTCTGATCAAACTATTTTCAGGTTTTGCGCATTTACGTTACACGTTGTATTACCAGAGGAGCTAGGTGCAGGAAATCTATACCTACATTTATTTTACAGTTTTATTAAAATGGGGCCATTGATGTATTAAGTTTTTAATACATCAATGAATGGGGCTAATAATCAAAACATTTTATTTCACATAAACCTACATGGGCACTTATGAAACGTTAGAAGCTAGGTAAACTGTTCCAATTGGTCGATCCCAAGGAGCAGAGCCGGTAAGAAACTCCACGGTTACTCTTTTAAATTTTATTGACGTGTAAAAGTGTTTGTGAAAGACTACTTACAGAAATAAAATCATTTATTATAAAAATAATTAGTTTTTACAATGTTTTCAAATTACAGTGTTAACAGGGTACGGCGGGAGGACAGTGTTGACCTGTCAACAAGTACTAACAAAATAGAAAATGGTCTACAAATCTGCACTCTACAAGACTTGCAACGTTCTCACATTCACAAAATATAAAGGGATAGATATATTTAAAAGATAAATCACACTACTCGTAATATTATAAAGGCGAAAGTTTGTGAGTGTGTATTTGTATGTTTGTTACTTCTTCACACTCAAACGGCTGGACCAATTTTGATGAAATTTGGCACACAGATAGTTTATAACCAGGATTAACACATAGGATACGTTTTAACCCGATATTCCGATATACCGATATACCGCGGGCGGTGGTAGTATAAGATAAAAAAACAAAACGCATTTAAACCAAATGACATGATTAATCATAATGAACTGTTACAAATTTGAATTAATATCCTGTCCAGCTAGGCTAGGTAGCTAAATTTAGAAAAACGACCACCATAAGTACCGAATACACAATGAAGCGAAACAAAACTTTAACAAGTAGGTATTGTATAAACAAACAATATTTTAATAAATACCTATTCCAAAAAAAAATACAAAACATTTAACAGTACAGTGACCCAGTGACAAAATTATGAAATACGCAAGTGAAAACTGACATATTTCAACATATGTACAGCTGTGCCAACAGCCGCAAACAATGGTTTTCAGTAGGTACAACATATGAAAAAAGTAAGCCACAGTGGACTGGATTGTTTAAAAAAATACCATGATTAGCATCAGAATGGGGCTATGTAGGTGAAATGTCGACGCACTGTCGAACGAGTCAGTTTTAAAGTTTTACATAGGCACTTATAAATACAGCGTGTAACGGAAGGGGGGTATCAACCCTGAAGGAGGTGAATGTGCTCATGAAACTCAACAGCTTTCCCCAAAGAACATAGGTCGAAATATGAAAAAAAAATTTGGCCCTCCCTTACAAAACTGACTACCAGCTGATTGATTTACTATGGGAGGGCCAAATTTTTTTTTCATATTTCGACCTATGTTCTTTGGGGAAAGTTGTTGAGTTTCATGAGCACATTCACCTCCTTCAGGGTTGATACCCCCCTTCCGTTACACGCTGTATAGCTTCTATTTTAGACATACTCGTACTTAGGTAAAGTAAGTTACTTTTCCGTTTTTGATAATACTTAGTTACCTACATAAGTGTTGCATAAAAAGTTTCAAGAAATGTGTCATGAAATTACAGTAGGTATTGTGTTGTGGCTTTGCAGTTTCTTTGTTATTATTTCTAACATCTTGGGAGTTCTTAGAGCAGTTCTTACATCGTTTTAAACCAAACTTAACAATATTTTGATAAAAAATAAAAGTGTCCGTGGAGTTTTTTGCCCGTTATTCTACATAGGAACCTTTGACTTTTTTTTGGCCTTTCTTCTCAGAGTATTTAGATAGGAAACGCCGACCTCATCAATCTAAATCCTATCATGATTGACGTGTAAAAGTGTTTGTACAATGTTACTTATAGAAATAAAATCATTTATCATTATCATTTACTACGCTTTGGAATGTGCAACTAGCTTCGTATTTCTGACTGACCGACTCATTGACAATCATTCTATAACAGCCTGTAATTGGATTCATTGAAAGAAAAAAAAAAAAAGATAAAGATTTCAATCTGTTATGCGCATAAGTTAAATTCGATTGAAAAATTGTTTACAGTTAAACAATTTCATTCTTACCCGATAGAAGCCAATGTGGGACAGCCTTGCCTATATTCCAGTACATACTTCTTTAAATAATGGAAATGTTACCTGATCGAGGTTTCTCCATAGTAAGTATGATGGCTGTGCCATATTTCTTCGCTGCATTAGACAGTATCGAAATCACTAGGTATGTGTTCAGTGGATCCAAGTCCCATGTCGGTTCATCAAGGAGTAAAATAACTGAAAAAGAGTTGCGTTCAAGTAAGTTTGTTCTTTATGGTTGATACAACTGAATGTAATGTTCGTATTTTTTTATGATTCTTACTTGGGTCTCGTATTAACTGCACACCTATAATTAGTCTTCTGTATTCGCTCTTTGTAAGGTTCGTCACGCATTTGTTAGCAACCTGCGCAAATAAACGTGTTTGTAAATAATGCGACAACGATGAGTGGCGTGAAAACTTCGGGAAAATAACTGACTGAAAAGTTACTTACATTTGATAATGCTAGATCAGCCATTACTTGTTTCACTTTCGACGATTTCAAATATCCTGAAATCTAAAAAATAAATATAAAATATTGACATCGTCGATTGTACATACAACGTGTAACGTTAAATGCGCAAAACCTCAGACACCCCAAGTGATTTTTAATTCAATTGACCTATTTCAGAGAGAAAATAAGTCATTAAAAAAATTTTAAAGGTTTTATGTGCTGTTTTAGTTTTACTAGCCATTCTGATCGTTTCTTGCGTCTGCGACGACGCTTTATCGACGAGTGTGCAAGTCATCCCTGCCATTTTGTTCGTGTATTGTATATGTAAGTATAACTTTGGTCAGGCAGGGGACATAGTTCTTCCATAGTTCAAGGTAACCAATCCATTATAACCACCCAAACCCATAGCCCAATATGTTTTGTTTCCATGTTCTGCAATAGTCCTGCACCAACCGGGGGTTATCCTTGGATGCACTTGCATAGTGCATACAGAGATAATCGTCGGTTGGTTCCTCCTCATCATTTAACCCGGCGTCATTGAGGTTGGGTCATAATTACCCGGCTGGTTTAAAATTTCTAATATTTTTAAAAGTACGCGCGCGATGTTGTTGCCGTTCTGTGCAGTAGCTGGAGCCAATATTGTACATTTTTTTTTTTGTATTTGTAAGAGTTTTTTAAAAGTTGATTAAACTCAATTAAACGTTTCTGAATTATTATTTTTCTTTTTCTGATTTATTTTTCCGTTTTATTAGCAAAACCAGAATACCTTTATACTGAAATAATGACACAGTTTACGAAGTTACTTAAAAATTAAGGAAATACCATATATTAAATATTTGGGTAATATTGACCCACCTCAACGTCCATGTAACCATATCCTACCACAATGCCGCCGGGTTAAAATTGTCTAAGGGGCCTCTGGGAGTTGGCTTTGGCCCCTCGTACGCCTTCTAAAGGTCCGGGACCCGAGGGTCCCTAGATGTTTCAAACACATTTTTGAAATAATAACAAATAAATAAAAACATTTACTACTACATTCTTGAAATAATAATATACTTACGTTCAATTTTTGCATCATACGTGTAGGTAATATTTAATATTTTAGTTTTAGACTTCACACATTCATATTTATCTCTTCTTCGCGAAAAAAATAATCAACTGTTCCCTACCTATTGACGAGTTATGCGAACATAAAAGTAGGGAACAGCAGATTTTTTTTTGCGATTCAGGTTTGGTCCCATAGTAAAAGTTGTTCATAATGATGTGTACAATGACCCCTTAAGAGGTAGTGCGTTAATTCTGGGACACGTTGTATAGATTTGATTTTTGATTACGCGAATGACAATGATTTCACGAAGTAGGTGTTAGGAATACGGGTACCAAACTCTTAAACACAGTGCTCCCTTTAAGCACCTTTCTTCTCAAAAGCAGTAGTATTGCTTACCTTAGTGAGTGATAAGCCAAGTGTTTGCTGCACACTCAGTCCTGGCAGGAGTCGTGTATTGTGTCGCACCAGTGCACATGTGCTGTTGAACTGGTCAGCTTCGAGAGGCACTCCCTCTAGCAAGATGTGGCCCTTGGCTGGCACACGGCGGGCTATCACGTCGAGTAGGGCCCTTTTACCGCTGCCTGTGAGGTGGAAAGGAAAGGAAATCCTTAAGGGTGCGTTTCCACAGAAGCGGAGCTGGGCGGAGCGGAGCGGAGACGTGTAGGAATCGTCCAATCACAGGCGAGTCGAGTGACGCGATGAGGATTTCAACCATTGTGATTAGTCGATTACTGCACGTCTCTGCTCCGCTTCGCCCAGCTCCGCTTCTGTGGAAACGCACCGTCAAAACAGGGAACTGTGACACATCAAAGGCTGTCTATCTTTGAACTGTAAACCCTTTCAGTAATTTCAGAAAAGTGGTTGCTTTTCAGCAGGGTTAAAGTTTTGTTACATGCGATATCTACCCATATTATTATAGTCCATATATTTACAAAAAAAAAAAAAACACCCTTCGCAAATGCCACTTTAAACATCGGAAAAGATAATCAAAATAACCGCTCTGATTGTCTCCTTGATAGAAAACATTTTAATAAAGGTACAGACGCCAGCACATCAAGCTACCCGAAACTGTCAGGTTTTCCCAATCAACTTTGAACCTTATGCTTTAGCGCTAAAGTTGAAAATCTGACAGATTGTAGTAGCTTGATGTGCTGGCGTCTGTACGTCTTCAAAAATAAATGTCACAAACGTAGTAAATATTCAAAGATATTAAGGTAATGTTTCGTTCGGAATCAAACTCGCGACGCGTGGGTACGCCACAGCAAATCATTCAGTCACTGCGCCAACCGTGCTGAGAAGGTTTGCTGACTAAAAACGTCTACCTTTCGATCCGAGGATAGCCGTGACCTCTCCGCTGTGCGTGGTGAAGGAGACATCTTTAAGGATGACCCCCGTCTTCACGCCACCTGTCAGCCGCTGAAAGAAGCTGCCTGGCTCCACCTACATGGTATCACAAACAATAAGACACCACTCCATTGTTGTTACTCTTACTCATAAGGTCATCACGGTTAGAACTGTGTTCATGAGTTCATGGTCGGTTTAGTCTACATTTGACAGATTCTACTTTTGACATCATAGTCTGCATATGACAGATTCTACATATGACAGATTCTACATATGACAGATTCTATATTTGGCAGATTCTACATTTGACAGATTTTGAAAAAAGTGAGACTAAAAAAAATTTGGTCCTCCCATAGTAAATCAATCAGCTGGTAGTCAGTTTTGTAAGGGAGGGCCAAATTTTTTTTTCATATTTCGACCTATGTTCTTTGGGGAAAGTTGTTGAGTTTCATGAGCACATTCACCTCCTTCAGGGTTGATACCCCCCCTTCCGTTACACGCTGTATAATACAAACTTTTAATACTAGTTATAAAATCAAATTATGCTTATCAATAAATATAATGAATACTATATAATAGTATTAATTTTGATGCCATAATGTTCTTTGCTTGTCTCACTTTTTTCAAAATCTGTCAAATGTAGAATCCGTCAAATATAGAATCTGTCTTATGTAGAATCTGTCATATGTAGACTATGATGTCATAAGTAGAATCTGTCAAATGTAGACTAAACGTCATGGTCTAGTTCGACACTATAGTCTGTTCAAAAAGTATCTGATGAAAATACAACGTGTAACGTTAAATGCGCAAAACCTGCAAATGGTTTGATCGGAATAACGAGCAGAATTAATTGAACCACTTTTTAATATAGGTCATATCTTTCAAAAAATCTTCATTAAAACGTTGCCGTGTCTATTTTATTAATATGTAGGTCAAGCAAGCCAATGTCAGCGCGGCGCAGCGGCCCGGTGACGACTCCTCCCTCGTTAAAGCGTCGTCGTAGACGCAAGAAACGATCAGAATGGCCAGTAAAACTAAAATAGCACACAAAACCTTTACAATTTTTTTAATGACTTATTTTCTCTCTGAAATAGGTCAATTGAATTAAAAATTAGTTGGGGTGTCTAAGGTTTTGCGCATTTAACGATACACGTTGTATAAATAAATAGATCAGAAAACGTACCCGTACATGCAAATTTTTTATTTGTTTACACTTTAACACTCCATTAGGCGCGCGTTCTACCTTTGTAGAACACACTTCTAGAATTTCAGCGTAAATTGAAGGTCATTCACGGACACACTCATAGTATTCCTCTACATTACATTACATATTCCTTGTGTCTCATTTAGTTTCATAATAAAGCCTTCTTGAACATGAAAGCATATTTTTAACTATTCATGAAACTTTCCTTCAAAAATCTTTCAATTAAAAGTGCTTTAAAGTAGAGCACGCGAGCACTAACGACTGTTAATTAGATACTTTTGGGACAGAACATAGTTGGCAAACCCGAAATAAACGCGTGAGTAGGTAATTCATTCATATCCTGTTGCAATGAATGAATTGCCTACTCACGCGTTTGCGCACTGCATTCGGACATTTTACTTCCCCTACTAAGTGCCCTTTCCCACGGCAAGATCCCGGTTTTATAGGTACGGTTTTTTGGAGGATCCCGTTTAGTAGTATACGTATTTAAATATACATATTCACACAAGCATCCTGTTTGCAGTATCCGGGAAACAGGATGCTTTTGTGAATATGTATATTTAAACACGTGCACTGCTAAACGGGATCATGCAAAAAACCGTGTCTGTAAAAACGGGATATTGCCGTGGGAAAGGGCCCTAACAGCTGACTCATTCCGGAAGTTTTAAAATAATCATATGAATAAAACAATACGCCGCCGCTGACCCCAAATAAAGTGAAATAAATTGTGAGCATGATGATCTACGAAAGACTACAGACAACTCATTATACAGCATGTTTTTTTTTATCGTCTCCAAATTTTTACCCATGAATATGAATAACTTTCACTATGGAACCAACTCTGAGGTCACGAAAATAAATCAGCTGTTTCATACATTTTGGTCAAGTAGGTATTGAACTTTTGTATTAAGCAGCTGATTTTGTTTTCGTGATTTCAGAGTTGGTTCCATAGTGAAAGTTGTTCATATTCATGAGTAGAACACCCTGTAAAAATTTGGAGCCTGAAAAAAAAATCATCCAGTATAAATATCGCCGTACAAAAGACATCAACGAACTCGTCACACTTCATTGCAAAGTTAGACATTTCATGAAAAACAATGAAAGCTTATTAGAGTGTTAAGAAAAGCCCTTGTTTTGGCATTACAATATCATAGACGTACTGCCGTACACTGGCACGTTATTATTATTTCAAGGCGTGAAAAGTGTTTCTAGGGTTCCGTACCTCAAAAGGAAAAACCGGAAAGCCTATAAGGGTATAGGCTCACTTTGTTGCCGTCCATCCGTCTGTCAGTCTGTCAAGGTTCCCAGGTACGGACGCCAGCACATGAGGCTACTGCAATCTGTCAAATTTCTTCAATAGATTTTCAACTTTATCGCTAAAGCATGAGGTTCAAAGTTGATTCGGAAAATTTGACAGTTTCGGGTAGCTTGATGTGCTGGTGTCTGTACATAGGTATGCGGTCCCCAAGAGCTCTAAAAATTCAAGCTTCTAAGTCAACGCAATAGAAAAATACGGTCATTAATGGGACTTATTTTGCTACTCGCAAATCAAAACCTATACGGTACTTCCCGTTGACCTAGAATCATCAAATTTGCCAAGAAGCAAGGTCTCACAGTATAATTAATTAAAGACAAGTCCGAAAATCGTTGCTTTGTAGTTTTATCTTATATTTTTATCTATGGGAGAACATTCTTTCAACTAAAAAGTTAAGTTTGTTCTTGGGAGAAATTCATCCCAACTACGGAACCCTTTATTGTGCGTAGTCCGACACGCACTTGGCCGGTTTTTTACATAGTGGGTTTATACGTTGGTCCACAATCCATGGGCTGCCATGGTTGGCTAATTGGCTAGTTCATCCTCTCCCCCTCCACCTCCAAAAGCTTAAAAAAGAGGCACCTATATCTAGAAAAATAGGTGCTACACTCGGCAAAACAGTAATACCTACTTGGCTAACGATAGATCCAATAATTCAAAGTTAACTTTACAACAAAAGTATGTTGCAACTTAAAACAAAACAAACGGTGTACAAACCTGTCCTGAATGAAAAACATTACACAACTCCAACGTATAATCACTTCCAATCATATTTAATTATTTCTTTATTAAAATATAATCAAAACATTAATTTTTGAATAAAAACACAAAGAAATACATCCCAGAGTGACACAACCTCCACGTCAACAGCATGCAGCACACTGGCCTAACTGCAGATAACTTCAAACCACACGAGACAGTTAGCAACGTTGCCAGACTTATCTATTGCTCACTTCGTTGCTATAAATGCACTTGATTTTTAGAACGGATTGCTGTTACATCGAAAATAAACCTTATTGTTACGAAAATAGGATCTACTTCTGTATAAATTTGCTAAGCTATGGTTGTTAAGGCGAAGAATGCACATAGGTAGGTACATACCTACTGTTTATGAAGAAAGAGCATATTTTGTGCGAGTTCGATTATACGGTGATGAACAGCCGGTCGATTCTGGGATAATCTCACCGTGATAAGTAAGGTGAAGTGAGCTTAGAGTGAGCCTAATGCTAGGGATTAACACTATTAAGTGCTCACTTCACTTATGCTTTCACGGTGAGAATTTCACAGAATCGATCGGAAATCGGCCGTTCTTTGCCACGATTCTGCCAAGTCAATACTTTATCTACCTATATCCATTCTCATTCTGTTCTCTTCTAATTATTGTATGTGCCGATCAAAAGTTTCATTGTAGCAGTAATACTTTGCTTCGGAAAGTACATGGCCTTAACGATGAAAGCCTCATTTTTCCACATAATTTCTACGCATGGTTGCCATCCATACTCACCGTGAACCTCAGAAAGGCTAAACACCATCTCCGTCCCTTTTTCTCTCGTAACAAAACCTGATATGAAGGTGAGACACCCACGCAATACTACCTTCTTTATGTTGCTGCATTCCAATGATTAGTCGTCTCGTTCTTTTCACCTAACTTAGGCGGGGTTAGACAGAGAAGGGGCGACTTGCGCAGTGTCACTGACTCAGTACGACTCCGCACAGTCGTATAGTCGCTGGAGTTAGCAAGGCTCGCTAAAATAACAAATAATATTCAAACGAGGTCTGAAGTCGAAACGAACGAAAATTAAACGTTATAGCAACTGAAATAACATCTGAAAATTAAATGTTATTTATCATTTTGTGAGTTTAGTGTCCGGGGTTTGAGTTGAGTGCTTGGTGATTGAGTGTTGGGTTTGAAGTGTGTTCCACCGGAGTCCCGTTGGGCCGTGTTACCGGTAAGTTCAATGAAAATGTTGAAACTATTCAACTTTTTAGACGTAATGAACGTTTTTTGTTATGTGGTTCTCCAATTGGAACTTTGTTTCTGTTAGGATTATAATAGAAATTAAACGTTGGCTGAGATAACGTAGGAGTTACTTTGCAGCTCGACACAGAACAGAAATGACAGGTTTTAGTGCTACCGTTGTTGTTTTAGATTAGAATTCGTTACAGCTTATCCGAAAACATAATTTCTATTTTGTTGTTCAGTTATCATGTAAACATTAATGAGTATTTGTTCCCACTGTTTTTACAAAAAGATCTCACATGTGTGTTTTTTGTGATCATTTATCTGCTCCAAGACTCCAATACCAAAGTTCTGTTATCAATTCAGATTAAGAAGACTTACGTAAATTAATTTATCTGTACACAAATTTTCTAACAAGAAGTTCCAACCTACCCACAGCTTCAATGAGGCGTTAAAGTCCCGGATTATTTCTCTTAATTTGATTACACACGAGCATTAATTGCTGTTAGATATTTGAAAAATTGCTTTGTTCTAAGAGAAAAATATGCCTGCTCTACTATTTTGGATTATTTAAAAATGGGAACACTCATTTCCCACTAATATTTATTCAGTTGTGTTGGTGATTCTTTAAGGCTTTGAATAAACCACGATTAAGGTAGGAGTTCATGAGCTTCAACTGCACCCTAATTTTGTAACACACTATTACTATCAATTTGAATCATTTTGAAGCATATTGCTAATCCATTGCTCCAGATGTTCGAAAAGTGTGTCTGCTCAACAACGTAAATATCACAATGAATGTTGTTGAACTGTCAAAATGAAACCCATTGCTACTGATAGTGTGTTACGCAATTATCCTGCAGGTTAGCCAGAAAGTGTGTGGACACTAGGATGTGTAGTTGGTTCCTACTACGCTTAGGGAAATCTACAAAATGGAAACTGAAAATTGTTAAAAAATGCAGATACAAAGTTGTCTGTTCGTATCGGAAAATCCAACCTTGAATCTCACCGAAAATCACCCATATCATAACTTATTTTAAACTTTTCTCATGATTCGACGAAAATGTTCGTGAAACAATGGTCGGTGTTAACGAACTTTGGTTGGAGCCAGCCGGAGGTGAGTCAATGTGTAGCAGACTGGCGTATCGTATCATGTCGGAGACAAATCACTGACCTTAACGTCGATATATGTAAATCTTACGTTGTATCCAAACTAATATTATAAATGCGAAAGTAACTCTGTCTGTCTGTCTTTGCTTCACGCCTAAACTACTGAACCGATTTGTGTGAAATTTGGTACAGACATAGTTTGGAACTTGAGAAAGGACATAGGATAGTTTTTATTACAAAAAATAAAATAAAAAATAAAATTTATTCCGGACATACAGCGCCATCTATTGGTCAAGAGTCGGCATCAATTCAGTACTGAAAATTCATCGGAAAAATGTAAATAAATAGTAAAAAGGTATGAAAAATATAATATAATACAACTTTTAGTACATAGAAAATGCTCTAACGGAGTATAGATAATTCTATTAGTACTATGTATATATGTCGAGTTGGTGATCGCGCAATGGTGTCGATCGTTACACGAGTTCGGTTCATGTTATTGTTTTAATTCATGTGGGAATTTTTAATTCATTCATTCATTTTAATTCATTTCCATTTTTAATTCATTCTTTAACTATGTGGGTAAAACCAAAAATCTGCCGGAAGTCACTATTCCACGCGAACGAAGTCGCGGGCAAAAGCTAGTAATATTATAATACTTAGAAGTGGTTTGGAGAAGTTTTGGAAGCAAGCGAAGACTTTCATATGAGATTTACTCTTGATACTGAAGACTAAATCTTTTGAAGGATTAATAAACGTTAGGAGAATCAATACCAATGACCTGACATGGTGACTACGGAATACGAGATTAGACAGAACTGTTTACCAGCATCAGAAAGCTGGTATGGATGGCTCTACACGGAGTTGACCCCGAGCTTCGCTTTTGATGAGTATCCCTTTCGAACCGAGTTGAAGTGATCGTGAGTTTCGACTTTACGAAATTCTGAGCACGATCGAGCGACTAGCAAATTATTCCTGAACCTCACCTATGTGAGGGTCTGACTGCTGAATACCAGGTTGCATGAGATTTTTTCCAGTATTTTTCCCAGGACCTGTGAACACTTTCCACATGATTAATAAGTTTTTACTGATCTATGCGAAATTTTTACTCCCGGTTGCAAAGGTATGTAAGTAGTTAACTTGGTCCTTGGGTCCTCCTCACAGAAGAAAAGGCACGGTTAATAACACAAACAAAAACGTTAATCACATTTTTGAAGACCCTGAAATGTTAAGTTTAAGCCCAAAAGTTAATCTTAAATCTGCCGAGGTTGGAGGTCAGTGTTACGGATACAAAATTATGACTAACAACAAAAGCTATTTGATGATTCATTCAGAGTTGCGTTGAGTTCCTCTTTTTCTAAGCGTTTAACATTTTTAAGAGTCACATCATAATTTGGCGGTCGATTTTGAAACGGCAAGCGTGCAAAATAATTGAGGGAAAAAATTAGCTATTGAAGACCCATTCGAAAACGTTTAAAAGCTACTTATCAATTTGAATAATAGCAAAGACCTGGATTATTATTATACTTATTGTAGCCGCCCTACTTCTGAAGAGTAAAGACCGAAATAACTACTACAACCCATTGAAGATTAAAATAAATAAATCGAACGAATCGTGTCAAAAGTAGGGATTAATCACGACAGGCAAAAAAATGGTCCTAGTTCCCATGAACTATGTTCTACTGTGGCGTCAAATAGGCTGTGATGAATTCGTATCACGAAAGAAATCTCGTAGACGCGGCGCCACTGTCGTGCGATGTAATCATAAATAATGATTTGTTTATTTAGCTCGGCATCATATTACAAGCACTAGTTAATAAAATGCACAATGTGAAATAGAGAACGGCGTATGAGGTGAGAGGGTTGTTGTAGGAATGTTGGTAACGATATAATAATAATTAGTTCCACTTATTGCCGCGGGACTTCTTTCGCGAGGCGGGCTCCACCATGTAAAAGGTGTGTACCAGCCAGTGTTCGAATTGCCAAAGTAAATTAAGTAACGGAGGTATCTGGAACGTCTGCGTATTGCCACACTATCACAGAGGCTGACCTTAAAAAAAATAGTAAATTCGTAAAATTTATATTTAGATCTTATTCTTCGGTCTGTTTAGAACAGCGTAAACTTAGAGCCAATTAAATGTAGATGCCCCCGCACCAGACCATGACTGTGTGTTAATATTTCTTATAGTTTTCAACAGTTGGACTTATAAGTAGGTACAATTTATCACAAACTAGCATTGCTGTTACCGATTTTTATGACAGAGCAAAAGGCTCAAAGAACGAGTGTAAAAATTGCCTTATGTTTCCGTACGTATTAGCATGTGTATTAGATGGTCCCTTTTATTTATAAACGTTGCTTAAAGTTAAGTAATGATTAGCGTAGCGATTGTTTAACCATACTTTTTTGACGTTTAAACGTCTCTTAACTTCAAGCAACGTTTATACATAAACCCTGAATCTTTCATGCAAAGTTCTACAGTAGTAAACAAATAATATTTTTTAATATTTATTTTTTCATTATTAATATTTCTGTTGTGAGCTCGTGGTTATACATCTGATTTTTTTTGATAATTAATTTACTTATTGGTTTATTTATCACAGAAATACGTGTATATATTTCTGTGACAAATAAACCAATTTTTCATTCTTTCTTTCAAATTCTCCGAATTATTTAAAAAGATACAAAATACTCCGAGAAACTGATCAAATCAAACGCAACACATTTCAATACTTCGAACTAAAAGCAAAGAATGGGCTAGGTATACCCACAACATACTAAACACACAGCAAATACAACAAAAACGCGAGCTAAGTTCACTGACATTATCGTATTTAACAATATAATTAAGGCAAAACTACATGCATTTATATACCCAACTCAGTATAATTTGCGTTAAGTTAATTATGCTGATATGTATGTATGTATGTACGTCTGTTTGAGCAATGAACTCGTTCGTTCTACTTATATTATCTAATGGGTTAACTAGCACAGTATGTGCACGGCAATTATTACTAAAAGTATGGCCATATTGCAGGTTTGGCTTATGTTAACAGTGGTTTACATAAATTGACTTTAATGGTGGGTCCACACGATACAGACTTTTGTTCTTACAGATATCTGTACAGACTATGAAGGCCGAGTAAAATATATAGTTCAAAAAACTGAAAAGACACGCTTTAATAGCAAATCGAACTAAAAATCAGAAAATAACTTTTCATTTAAAATTCTAAAATAAAATAAAAAGTTGTGAAAAGAAAATTAATTTCATTGTAAAAAAGCGTGGGGTGCTTCTTATCATATTTCTATACTAACTCTACGTTTACAAATAACTACTAATTATATATTTATAAAAATCAATAACGAGCACCACGCTTTTCAATTTTTTGAATTGTAGGTTGTCAAAGAGGTTCCGCTATGTGATTCTATGTCCTGTGTTGCTAATGTCTTTTAAGCCTCGTTTGAGTACGTTCCTACAGAACCGTAAAATACTCAAAACCAATTCATGCTCACGTCAAACGAATCTCTACACACCCATGTCACTCATCTATCACATAACAGCTGTCAGTACTTTCTATGGCGATAGCGTGCCCATGCGCAACCCGTCAGCGTGATGTGTGGTTGTCTTTATGGCACCTGCAATCATGGTTACAGTCCCGCTACCCATTACCTGCCATTACCGACCACCTCGTGTTACGTAAAGTGCGATACACTGCACTTTGCGATTTGTAAAGCGTCTTCACGATTGCAGTGTTTCCTAACACGGCGATTTGTTTTGTGTTCAAAATTTGCAAACATTCAGCCGATTGGTATTTCCTTTGTAGATATGTGACTATTAGCACGTAGGCATTTTTTGTCCTTGCAGTCTGAAAAATGTAGGAAGGCACAAAATTGGTCCTTTTAGATGCCACCAAAATAAATATATTTCCATTGAGTTGATTACTTGAATTATAAACTGGCTTAACTAAAATGTAGTTATCCTTAAAAATAACCGATGTACTACAGCAGTAACGAATCGAGAGAAAACAGTTACAATTTTCAAAAATTTTCAAATACGTTATGTACAGACGCCAGCACATCAAGCTACTACAATCTGTCAAATTTCTTTAAAAGATTTTCAACTTTATCGCTAAAGTTTTAGGTTCAAACTTGATTGGAAAAAATTGCTAGTTTCGGGTAGCTTGATGTGCTGGCGTCTACCTATGTAATCCGAACTCCTACCATTATCAAACTTTACAAGTGCTCTACACAGCTCTGATCCAATCTAAGCTTGTTGGACAAATATGTCCAACCAGCTTAGCTCGTGTCAGATCCGTATACTTAACAATATAATAAATTATAATAACATAAACTTGACTGGGACGAACCGGATTAACTAGCTTTCCAAGGTGGAGAAGAAAGCGTCCTTTATACTATTGAGCTCAGCTATTTGTAGTTATACAGAACAGTATAGGGACATATTATAAATTCAATTATTCTGCTGTTTTTTACCAGAAGAACTGTGAGCTTGATTGTCTATTCGATAGATTATCGTGGGGGTCCGAAATATCGCTTCCTGGAGTGGTTGCAATTTTGGCAGGAATATACACATAATATGAAAAAGTCTCGCCACCAAGATAGAAGTAACCTTTGCTACCACGACTGTTTAATTTCTGCAGAATATACATGATTTTTTTGAACCCTCCTGAATGAAATATTTCGTAGGTATGGTGTACATAATAAAGAGTATTCTATTCTATTCTATTGTATAAATAACCGACGAAAAATTTCACTCAGGGGGTTCAGAATCATGAACTGAATTCATGGTCTCAGTTTGCAAACTGGTTAAAAAAAATCCTGTCGACGAAGGACCAAAAATTATTCTTCTTGTCAATACCATAAAACATCACTAAGAAGTGCCTTTCATCTGTTATTTAATACCAGTTATAGCCAAGACGAATGACTTTCTTTTAAACAAGGAAAGTGCTAAGCTAAACTCGTGAACACGAAGGGTTTACAATTGCTGTCGTTATAATTATGCGAATATCGTGACGAGCTATCGTGTTTAAATACTTAGGGACAAATCACACTTGACGGCATAAATTCACGACTTAGCAGGCGCTTCTGCAATCATACGTAATGCATTCCAATGCTGTATGAGCGGCATTTTATACTTTTCTAAAATTTTGGTCCTTTCGGGACTTTTCCGGTCAGATCACCGCATTTTTCGCTGGCAGGTACTATTATAGCTACGTATGTAGCTATAATAGTACATGCCAGCGAAAAATGCGAAAATGGACACATGACATCACATAATATCTCGCCTGTTTTTCCCGAAAAGTAAGGCAGAGGTGTACCTATAGTGGGAACACCCACTTTTTGTAAGTTAGGATAGATTTAGTCAGCACCCTAATTGTGTAACACACTATTACTCTCAATTTGAATAATTTTGAAGCATATTGCTAATCTATTGCTCCATATGTTCGAAAAGTGTGTCTGCTCGACAACGTAAATAACGCAATGAATGTTGTTGAACTGTCAAAATGAAACCCATTGCTACTGATAGTGTGTTACGCAATTGCCCTGCTGGATGCTATGGGGAAATTAAAAAAAAACAATGCTAAAATTAAATGAGGATAAAAAGAAAGCAAGCCACTATGCTTTCTTGTAACTCTACCATGGTAGTCTTTATGTTGTTGTGAGCTGAATAGGAGGAAATCGCCCAAAAGTCGTCTTCGGCTGCAATCACGTCAAGAAACCAAGCTTCTTTGCTGACAATCAGCTTTCTCCAAGAAAGTTAGAAAACAGTCTCATAGTTGCTTAGTTGCGTATAATACTTGACAAGTATGAGTATTCCCTTACTGTTGGCGCCTGTTCCACGGAGACATGATAAAGTGAGTCATTGACCTGCTTAGCAAAGCATGTTTCCTATTGTACCGTCGTGTCTTATATGCTAGTGTAACTATGACTAGGTATGCCTATAGTCCAACCTACATTGTGTATAAGTAATAGGTTTGTTGCGGAATGCAACATGGTAACATTGGTAAGCCTATGTATAGGCTTACCAATGTTACCATTGATATTTGTATCCATCGGATACTTTGAACCCCGGTCTATTTATCAGAAAAAAAAAAGTTAAATGAATACTGGAACAACAAATCAGCCTATGGACAGTATAGGCTGATTTGTTTTTCCGGTACTCATTTAACTTTTTTTTTTTTTTTTTCTAAAAAATAGACCACTGCTGGAACACAGGCCTCCTCTCTGGGAGAAGGAGTGGGCCATAAATAAACCATTACGCGGGCCCAGTGCGGGTTTGTAGATGTCACACGTCTTCGAATTTTTTGTTCTAGGATATGCCAGTTTCTTCACGATGTTTCTTCACCGTTTTGAGAGCGGTAGTGATACAAAACAAATTAGTATTAAAAAGTAAAATGTTTAGACATTTTGCTAATGTCTGCCTTTTTGTGAGGACTTTTCGAATTTCGAAATGGTTAACTCTACCGTAACTCTAAATGTAGACCTTAGATTACAGTTGGCAGATATATTTACATAGATGTATACGAGTATTGAAGATAACATTTATTATTGTTATGCCGTAAAACAATGTGATTTAAAAGATTTTAAGAAGACTTAGAGAACTTTACGTGATTGTCGACTCGCCCACAAATAAATAAACTTCGTGGGAGTCACCTATGGAAAGCATAATATTATTTAAAAGTGACCATTCGCCCGCTTCGGGTGTGTAAATCGTGCAAATCGACTAATATGCCATGACGTCATGCGGTCGTTGAAGTAATTTACTAAAACCATTAAGAATAATGAAATAACCAGAGGTTTCTGTTTGTGAAAATTAAGTTTTGAGAAAACCCAATGAGTCATCGATATCGGTATTGTCTAGATCTGTAGCTCCACTATTCATAATTTGTCTTGCATGCCATTCCCAAATAAGGCATACGAGGTAACCCACATCTAGCGAATTATGGAAATGATCTCCAATAAATCCAATCATTTTTTGCCCATTGATTACGACGCTGTTGGCATTCGGACATCTCATAAATGCTTCTGGATTCCTTTTCTGTCGAACCTGTTGTTTTCATTCTAAGCCTTAGGAAACTATGAAAAGCGATGAGGAACTTCTTCTCAACTTTAAAAACGGAGATAATTTTTTATCCCCTTTCCGCCTCGTACTCATTTACTATTTGCGCCATACCTAACTAACTTTCTGACTTCCATCTCCATTTTGAAAAGTGTCGTCAGTAGGCATTTCTGGATGTTGTCTTAGATAATAATCTAGATTATTACCTACTGTCTCTATTGTCTAATATTTCAAATACCATATGGGAAGGTACTATGCATCCACCACTGTGAAAGGGCACTTTCAGAAGATGTACCACTTCTGAATGTACCTTTTCACAGTTTTCACATGGAAATGACGACATAATAATTATGAACCATGTCCCACAAATCATCAATAGCCGTGAAGGCGGCCGCATGCCACCCAATGGTGCGTACTCTTGCACCACACCATTGTTTGTTGGCAAATTATTATTTTGCGCATCCGAGGCCGCGCATGTAGGTGACTGCAAGCAATCATCGTATCTGACTGCTAATAAATAATTCATAATTTAAAATTGTGGTCGACAACTCGTCGAGGAAAATGTTTTGCCGATGCAGATTTCACAAATGCCCAACTTTTGTGCAATCTTCTTCTAAAGATTAACGGAAAGATGAGATTACATATGGTCTATTTACACTAATATTATAAAGAGGAAAGATTTGATTGTTTTTTTGTATTGAATGGGCTCCGAAACTACTGGACCGATTTGAATTTTTTTTTTACCATTAGAAGCCGACATTATCCCTGATGAACATAGGCTACTTTTTGCCGCGGGAAAATGCTTCATTCTTACGGGAAAACGGGTAATAGGATTTAAACGGCGGGAATTCCGAATTCTACCAAACGAAGTTGTGGGCGGATGCTAGTCGTATACTAAAAATAGCGGGACAATGATCATCAGCCTAACATTTCTCAACTATGTTATGGTTGGCTTCCAGTCTAAGTAGACGCAGCTAAATACCAATATCTTACATGGAGCGACTGCCTATCTATCTGACCTTCACTTACTGGGTAACACGACTGTCAGAATTTCGGGTTTCTGACTAACCCAAAAAATTTAATACGCGTAGAAAAGGACCAAAAATTACAACGAAAAAGTCTTACTAGTCCACATACTACTAACACATTTTTTTCGTGACACTTATAAATTGTGCAATCATCCATTCCGTTGGCTTACACAGCAAAAACACTCGTAGTATTACCTATAGATTTATCGAAGCTGGTATGTAATCATTAAGCTGAGATGTGCATGTGTTCATTAGCGGTGGCATTGACATCGGAGACGTGGGATGATGGCATCATTGCGTCATGACCTAAGCTACTGGTAGCATGGGATACTGGCCTTGTAGACTCATCAGCTTGATGTGCGGATATACCTACGTCATACGTCACTCAATAAATAATTAAAAAGGTCTTCGATATTATTTGTTTAGTTTTTGTTACTACGTTTTCTAGCTAGATTGGTAAGTTTTTTGAATGGCACTAGCAGTAAGAGGCATCTACAATTTGATATGCATCTGGACTGCCTGGTTGGTTTAGTACACGGAGAGAAAAATCTTAGAAAAATTACTGTGCTGTCTCATAATCTGAGTGCATTAGCGGTAATGGATTGAAAATTATAATGCTAACACAGTAAAAATTCTTATGCAGTACAGTAACATTTATTGGTCAAATAGTGAATTTTTCCCAATTTCACTCAAACATTTTTCTGTAGATGTTACTTGCACACACTGCACAGTATTTTTTCTAAGAATTTTCTCTCCGTGTAGGCGCAAGGGCTACAGCTGAGCATGAGGTCCTGAGTTGGACTCCCAGGTCGGTCAAAGTATTATTGGGGTTTTCCATTAGGAGTTTCTCAGTAGCAGCCCGGAGTCTGCATGTCCGGTTGATGGCATAATCATATTCAGCCTATAATTTTCCCACTGCTGGGACACAGGCCCCCTCTCAGTGAGAGGGAGTGGGCCCTAATTCACCCCGCGGGCCCAGTGCGTGTTGGTAGATGTCACGTGTCTTCGGATTTTTTGTTCTAGGACATGCCGGTTTCCTCACGATGTTTTCCTTCACCGTTTTGAGAGCAGTGGTGATGAAATCATTTACACAAAGTAAAGCGCCTGTCTGGGTTCGAACCTACGACCTACAACTTGTAAGTCGCGGCTGTTACCACTCGGCCACCACTGCTCTCTGGTGGCAATAGGGTCGCCCCTATTCCAATGGGACTTAACCCTCTATGACTCATAAGCTGGGATTTATTTGATTTTGTGGATTAGAGATGATTACAAAAAAATAAAATACACGTGTTTCTGGGTTTTCATTATTTTTAATTATTTGGGAAGAAAATTACAAAAATTGCAACAATCACTTTTACCAACAAAAACAAAATAAAATGTGAAAGTATTCAAAACTAACGTTACAAAATAAAGTTCAAACACTTACGTCTCCAATTTATATATCAATATAATACACAAGACACGAGCAGAACAATTTTTTATATATTTTTTAAATCACAGTGAACCGCCACGTTTTGTGCCTAAATACCGACTGTTGTAACACAAATCTCAATTTGTAACAAGAAGCGCCGTCTAGTCGTATTTTTTGGTACTAGTTCATTAGTTCGCAGTGTAGACTACTAGTTACAGTGCGCGATTACGTTATGAAATCAATTATTTTAAATTTCGAGGCGTTTGTACGGTATGTTGCCTACAGTCTACACTGTGATATAGAGGGTTAAACATAACTGGCCAAATGTGGTACACCTCTATCTTACCCTTCTGGACAGACGTGATGTCATATTATGTTACGTACATTTTACAATCCACATTAAGCATAGGTACATCATGAATCACCAAGCAGAGTCAGAGTATGACAAAAATCACAGGTACTAAAAATTGATATTCAACTTCATATAATGACCAAAACAGAAAGAGGGACCGGTATAAACACGTCACCAACATCCGCTAGTCTGTAATTTGTTACTACAAAATCAAATGTTTTGGTGAAAACGGAACCAGTTTTACGGTTCATTAGACGATTATAAAAAATACGTAAACAAAGATCTGAATTTTAATTCGGTGACTGGTTTATTCTTTATTCTGACGTTAGAAACCGATGTTTTAGTCAAATAATATTTTATATAAGCGGATCAATGTTCAGGTTCACTTTCTACATAAAGACTTTTTCTTGTTTCAATCATAGTGGATAGATAGAAATGAAGTGTGGTCTTGTGGTTGTTACACATTTGTTTTTTAAACGAGAGTTTTTTTTTGTGCAATCTACCGGTCGATTCTGTAAAAATCTCACCGTGAATCGAATCGCACTGATGTTCTTTGCTTGTGCAGTGGAGAGTCCATCCTGCACCATAATTGGGCAACACACTGAATCACAATCGGGATCATTTTGAAGGACATTGCTAATCCATTATCCATGCTTTCATATGCTCGAGAAAATTGTTTGCTCAACAACATAAATAACGCAATGAATGTTGTTGAACTGTCAAAATGAAAGCCAATCCTTACTGTTAGTGTTTTACACAATTAACCCGCGGAATACTGAGTCTTAGGAGATCATACGGTCGTATGATCTGACCAAATGCATGATCGACTGATCATGCATTTGCTTCCTGACAAAACTAATAATACATATAACTTGTAAATCATCTTGAACAATGAATGTACTAGGTACCCGTATGTGACAGACACTACGTCAATTTACCGTGTTAATAATGCCATTGGCAGTTGTGGTAGATAATATACGGACAATTTGAGTTGGTATTCAATATGCTTAAAGATTTATATACCTGACTTTACATTTCCCAAAACATAACGAGACAGAATGATTTACCGCTGGAGAATAAAATTACACTGTAGATTACGCCACTTAAAAGATTTTAAGAAAAACGATATGCCAAAATGATAGTCTAAATTGCTATCGCATTTTCTGTCCACAATACCCGTAATTTACATATAAAGCGAACGGGATTTATAGCGCGAACCGCCAAATGGCACCTAATAACAAGATTGTTCTCACAGTAAATAATGTGCATCACTGAACGATAGCACTTTGTCTCCGTACTTAAGGCGTTGGTCCAACACAGTTGGCTTCGCATCTTAAGTAACGGTTGTTGAAAGTTTTGTTGGAAAAAAGATATAGTATCTAAATTCTGGCAGATATTCGACTGGGAGCATATACAAGGTGTAACTTAAATAACGCACAACCTTTTAAGTGGTCATTGTACTCATCATTATGAACAACTTTTAATATGGGACCTAACCGAAAATCGCGAAAAAAAAATCAGCTGTTCCCTACATTTTGACGAGTTATGCAAACATAAATGTAGGGAACAGCTGATTTTTTTTTCGCGATTTCCGGTTTGGTCCCATAGTAAAAGTTGTTCATAATGATAAGTACAATGACCCCTTAAGAGGTTGTGCGTTATTTAAGTTACACCTTGTAGATAAAGTTGTGCATTGCGTGTAGTGAGTGATCATGTAGCTTCGCCCTCTCAAAGCGGTTGGTTATAGTGCTGTGAATTTGTGGAGGCGCGATGCCAGTCAGTGGATACAGCATTCGCAACGAAGTCGGTTCTAAGCAATCACTAATAAATAATCTGGAAAGAATGTCTCATTTAGAGCCTGAAAAAAACGTCTTATTTAGAGCTGTGTCCATTAATTAATTCCATCCATCCATCCATTCCATCCATTCACACTAGCGTAGGGAGATCGGCTCCATACTGGAAAGACATCACCTGCGGAGAAACAAAGTGCCATTCCAGTTGTTCGCAGGACTTTTAAGCAGATGCTTCCCATCTGATGTATGTTAGGCGACGGAGTACCTAAGTTATTTCTGGTACTTTTTGTTAGACATTGTCGCAGTTTCTCCGGAAGTTAAATGACCTATCCAAAGTTATGCCGAGATACTTTGGATGAGTACCGGAACTCGCTTGTCTGTTACGAAGGTCCTAAGCTATGAAAACATGGATTTCTGATGTGAAGATCTGCTAGGCGAAACTGAAGGACTTGTTTAGTAGAATGAAAATTGTCTTGCATAGACTGAAAAATCAATTTTTTTACGACATATACAACGTGTAACGTTAAATGCGCAAAACCTCAGACACCCCAACTGATTTTTAATTCAATTGACCTATTTCAGAGAGAAAATAAGTAATTAAAAAAATTGTAAATGTTTTATGTGCCGTTTTAGTTTTACTGGCCATTCTGATCATTTCTTGCGTCTGCGACGACGCTTTATCGAGGGAGGAGTCGTCACCGGGCCGCTGCGCCGCGCTGACATTGGCTTGCTTGACCTATTAATAAATAGACACCGCAACGTTTTTAATGAAGATTTTTTGAAAAATGTAACCTATACCAAAAAGTGGTTCATTTAATTCTGAAAACTATTTTCTTGTTTTGCGCATTTAACGTTACACGTTGTATATAAAACTAGAAAATATATCTTCGTCCAATTCTCGCTTAGTTTTGAATGTAGCTTCACCTCAGTAGTAACAAATGTTCGCACGTTTAAATTGTAACTGAATTACTAACAATGGACCATAAAGCCGGTTAAGTAATTCAATATCATTTATTAACGTTAGCGTTACTCTACTTTAGTTTTGTACAATGACCGTCAATATTGAAGTGAGGTTATGGACGAATGTAGCAACTTTTGTTTCGTGGAGTGCAGTCATTGAGACGTGTGCGTTTGAATGTCATAGGTACGTTTCTGTTCTTATGTCCTTTTTATTACTAAACTACCAAATAACCACTAACCTGCACTATCCAGCAACACGTACTGGGATGAAAGTAAAGCGCCTGGGGGGCTTTTGGGATTAGGTATGACCCGCACCGTGTCACAGATAGGATGTCTGTGTCCCAGCAGTGGGGACATTATAGTCTGTTTATGTATGTACAGACGCCAGCACATCAAGCTACTACAATCTGTCAGATTTCTTTAATAGATTTTCAACTTTAGCGCTACAGCATAAGGTCCAAAGTTGATTGGGAAAATCTGACAGTTTCGGGTAGCTTGATGTGCTGGCGTCTGTACCTTTAATAGCCCTGGACAGAAAATCGTATCAGTAATCAATCTAAAATAATCCTTATCTAACTAGCCTGTATTGTCCCACTGCAGGCCCAGTCACCCTCTCCCTTTTTCACACAATTCTGTTTTCTACTGAGGCAGGTCAGTTCTTTCGGTTCCCGTACTCTTCACCTTGGCTTGCCGCGATGTCATGATTAATGGAATCCACTTGGAGGTTCTTTTAGTCCATATCTCATCTGACAAGTAGCAGTAAAGTAATTATATAAACCACTTTTCTGTGTCAGACATGAAAATGCATGCACTGAAAACGCACGCTACTAATGTTTATAAGTAATACTTTCATATGACACGAATTTATCAGTAATATGCAAAAGTGTATCATTACACCGTACGAATACCGCTAGGAATACTATTTCACCTTGTACGACATTAAGTTATATCTAAAATTCTTACCTGTTCACCAGACCTGAACATCTAACTGATGCATTTACACTAAACGTTTACTGCATTCAGTTTTAATTGTTCGTTACTTTAGACTTTACGCAACTAAGATCCAAGGCTTACTGAAGATTCCTATCATCTATTTTTGTTTTTAAAAAGGTACAATTAATATAATTTACAGCATTTGTTTCGCAATGCAGGATAGTTTCCTAGCGCACGCGCAACTTCTCCTGCGCAATAATGGCGGCGAACGGAACGGACGCCATTGTTTTACATTTTTATCAGAATTACGATCCAATGTGGATTAGTGTCGATGCCAAACCGATCCACGTCGACGTCGGCTTTCGCGTAACATCAAATTTTGATCTGTTCCAATGATTTGCGGGATTATTGTTGAAGTATAGGTAAAGTTTCTCTCGATAAAGCTCGCGGAGGAGAAAATATTCTTGAGAGCTTTGAATTTCTGTTTTGTATTTGGTTGACCATGATCCGCCTTCTCTTTATGAAGATTATAAAGGAGATGATTTATTTAAGTTTATCTTGGAATCAAATGAAAACATTCCTATTTTAAAAATACTTGATAGCAATAACTAGTTTCCGTGTGTTTAAAAAAAAAAAAATACAACGTGTAACGTTAAATGCGCAAAACCTCAAACACCCCAACTGATTTTTAATTCAATTGACCTATTTCAGAGGAAAAATAAGTCATTAAAAAATTGTAAAAGTTTTATGTGCTGTTTTAGTTTTACTGGCCATTCTGATCGTTTCTTGCGTCTGCAACGACGCTTTACCGAGGGAGGAGTCGTCACCGGGCCGCTGCGCCGCGCTGACATTGTCTTGCTTTACTTATTAATAAATAGACACGGCAACGTTTTTTAATAATAAATAAAAAAATAAAAATAAAATTCGTTTAATTCAGACTAATAAAATGTCCATAATTTGTTAGTAACAATATCTTAAAACTATGTTAGTCAGAAAAATATCTTAATCAACATGCAGCCTGATAAGCCTTCCTACAACTGCAGATTCAGGTCTCTCTGCAATCATCCTTAGGATTCCGTTGCCACTTTCCCGAATTCGGCGAATTAGTGAGGCTGACTTTTTGCGCATTATAGCGTAAAAGTCATCCACCCTCGCGTCGGCAAACATGCCCGAGGCGCTACAAAACCGAGGCAGCCGCACCAGAATCCTAAAGGCGTTGTTGTACTGCACTCAATGAATGAATAATGAAGATTTTTTTTGAAAAAATGTTACCTATATTAAAAAGAGGTTCAATTAATTCTGCTCGTTATTCTGATTCAACTATTTTCAGGTTTTGCGCATTTAACGTTACACGTTGTATAGTTGAGAACTGACATGAATTTCTAAGCAGTGGAGCAGTGGTGGCCCAGAGGTAACGGCCCCGGCTTACGAGATGTAGGTCGTGCGTTCGAATCCAAGCAGGCGCTTTACTCTGTGTAAATAATTTCATCACCGCTGCTCTCAAAACGGTGAAGGAAGCCATTGTTAGGAAACCGTCATGTCCTAGAACCAAACATTCGAAGACATGTGACATCTACCAACCCACACTGGGCCCGCGTGGTAGATTACAGCATTTACAGCACACTCCCTGATTAATTAATTAATGTACTCATGTATTGTCAATGTCAATTAATGTGTTTTGTCTTTGGTCCCTGGCCCTGACGTCAAGCAATGGGCAAAGTTGTCAACATTTTATGTGCTTGAGTACAAGGCTTTTGACTACGTTGTATCTGTATATGTCCTTTTTTTTTTAACGTGCGTTTTGTTTATGCAGAATAAACATTTTCTCTTTCTTTCTTCTTCTTTCTTCCCTCTCGAAGAGAGGAGGCCTGTGTCCTAGCAGTGGGAACATTATCGGCTGATAGGCTATGCATTTCTAAGCAAATGTAAAAATAAAACTAGGACAACAATTCAAAACAAAAATGTTTAAATGCAACTATTGTCATACGACATGAAACGCTAAACAGTTAATAACTGCATTTTTATCTCTCGAAGTAATTCAGGCTGTTACTAAAACAGTCTAACAGTAAATAAAACGGCATTAAGTATTTATCTAACCAAAGCGACACTTCATGCAATTAACGATATTCTGAATCGGTGTCATTTGGTATAGCTTTAATTCGATGTGGTGCACCGTGTTATAATTAGTAGTAATTTGTTTGTGCAAGAAAGAAATAGAATATGATGAAGGTGAACAATTTAAAGATCCTCATAGTTCTACAAACACTGGTCCTTCGATCCGCAGAGTAGCTACCAGAGTACCTATAGGACCATTTTCGAAAATTGAGGTAATATTAACCCCAATTGTCGAATGACAAACATTATTTAGTTGATTTAAAATTAGAAATAATTCGGGTTTTAGTTTTCATATAATTAATTCAAAACACTCAATTTGTAAGTGGCACGTGCTACAATCTGGCATCCACACTTTGTACGTTTTCTGATTTATTCATTTACATTTTCATGAGATACTTTTGGAACAGATCACATGCAGGTACTTTGTCTATTACCTTTGCATCCCAAGATTCGTGTGATTACACTTATTGTATATACAAATAAAGTTAAAACAGATCACAGTAATTTTAACCATTGTGTTACTTTCCCATGAACTATTTCATTGCGACCTGTTGGTGTAAAAAATCGTAAATATCTATCTGACTGTGAGACTTAGACTTTTGCACCAGTTTCTTGATTTAAAGAACCTAGATATTTGACTTTTAACTTGAATCTTAGCGATTATAAAGCTTTGTTAAAGGACCAAAAAGTTGTAAGGAAGGAGCAATATGATTCATTCCAATTAAATATAACTTAAACTAGAACTAACTTAGAGGGGCTTGTGGCTAACTAATAACAGCCGCACGGGTCGATCGATCAGGTTCAGCTACGCTCGCTGCGGTTGGTCCGTGGATGGGTGACCATCTTCACATACCAAGATCCCTCCGTGCCTCGGAAAGCACGCTAAGCCGTTGGTCTCGGCTTACATTCATGGATCTTTGACAGTCGTTACGGGTCGTCAGTAGTCCGAAAGTGACAAACAGTCTTACCAAGTGGTATCCTATTACCCAATAACTGGGTTGTGGAGGTCAAATAGGCAGTCGCTCCATGTAAAATACTGGTATTCAGCTGCATCTGGTTAGACTGGAAGCCAACCTCAACATAGTTGGGAAAAGGCTAGGCAAATGATGTGGAACTTAAACATAATAGGCGAAATGTGGATGTACAGACGCCAGCACATCAAGCTACTGCAATCTGTCAAATTTCTTTAATAGAATTTCAACTTTATCGCTGAAGCATAAGGTTCAAAGTTTATTGGGAAAATTTGACAGTTTCGGGTAGCTTGATGTGCTGGCGTCTGTACTTATAAATGATAATGATAAATGATAAATGATTTATTTTCTGTAAGTAGGTTTGTACAAACACTTTTACATGTCAATCATATTTTTTTAAACTAGATGAGGTCGGCGTTTCCTATCTGACTACTCTGAGAAGAAAGGCCGAAACAAACTCAGAGGTCACAGTCTCTTTTAAAGTCCAGACATAATCTTGGTCAGATAATGTGAAGACCATGTAGATTAGTGTCTGAAATGGTCTTTTGAGTAAAGAACCACACAGATTGAGCGGACCTGTCCAGTCAGTGCACGCATTTGTCAAAAATCGTGCAGCTCAACTCAGAACTTGAGGAGCCTTACGATTCGACGAACAATACCAATGAAAGGACATTTGGGTAGGCCGCATAAATGACTCAAACTGCCAGATCATGATTAAAACTAACTAAGAAGGAAAACCGAAAAAAAGAAATGACCCACATAGTCTTCACACTCACAGTAATAATAATAAAAATAAGATACTTTACAAAGTAAATATCCATGTCATTGTTTATATAAAATTCATCAATGTCAATGTGTATATAAAAATCCGGATATAATCTTTGAGGACCATGTAGATTGGTGTCTGAAGTGGTCTTTTGAGGAAAGAACCACACTGAGTGGACCTGTGCAGTCAGTACACGCATTCGTCAGTAACCGTGCAGCTCAACTCAGAACTTAAGGAGCTCAACGATTCGACGAGCAATACCAGGGACAGGACATTTGTGTAGACCACATACACCACTCAAACTGCCAGACCATGATTCAAACGGAAACAATGTCCCACATAGTCCTCACATTCACAATAATTAAAATAATATAAGACTTTAAACAGTAAATGTTCATGTCATTCTGTATATAAATAGATATGTATTTGGAAAGAAAAGAAAAAAAAAACAAAAGTGTAAATCAGCAAAATAAAAAATAAACAACATTCACTGTCTAGACCTATTGGAGCAGCTCAATCCCAAGCTTTTTTGTCCTCAATATAGTCTTTTACAGTATAATAGGCTTTCTGGCATAGTTTTAGCTTTATAAAAGATTTGAATTTATTAATGCTTAGTTCTTGAATGTGGCTAGGAAGTTTATTATAAAAATGTATACATTGGCATCTAAACGAGCCACCTATTTTCTTGAGCCTTGTTGTAGGAACAACATATTTGTGTTTGTTCCTAGTATTTATATTATGGATATCACTGTATTTTTTAAACAGATTAATATTTTTATGTGTAAAAGATTATCATAAATGTACTGAGAAGGCACAGTCATTATATTAATCCCTTTAAATTTGTCTCTGAGGGAGTGTCTGGGACTTAATTTATAAATCGAACGAATTGCCCTTTTTTGTAAAATAAAAATTGTCTGAATATCGGCGGCATTTCCCCACAACAGAATACCGTATGACATCACACTATGAAAATAACTAAAGTAAACTAAACGGGCTGTCTCTAAATCAGTTAAGTCACGAATTTTCCTAACGGCGTATGCTGCAGAGCTAAGCTTTTTTGACAATTTATCTATATGGGGGCCCCATTGAAGCTTGGCATCCAAAGTTATGCCTAAGAATACTGTGGTATTTTCGGGTTTTAACTCATCACCCTTTATAAGAACACTAGTTTCTACTTGTCTAACATTTGGTATCGTAAACTTAATACATTTCGTTTTTTTTTCGTTAAGAAGTAGGTTATTAACATTAAACCAGTTAACTACTTTTGCGAGGGCACTATTTATATTGTCAGTGACCAGCTGCTGACGTTTGAGTTTAAATAAAAGTGAAGTGTCATCTGCAAACAACACTATATCATGTTCGTCCCTTATGAGGTAAGGCAAGTCATTTATATAAATAAGAAATAAAAATGGGCCAAGAATTGAGCCCTGGGGGACCCCCATTTTTACTACAGATCCGGGTGACCTTTTTCCGTTAACATCAACTCTCTGAATCCTATCACTCAAGTAAGAAGTAAGAAGATCCAGAGAGGCGTTCCGAATTCCGTAGTAGTGAAGTTTCCTGATTAAGGTTTCATGAAGAACACAATCGAATGCCTTGGACAAATCGCAAAAGATGCCCAAAGCATCGCATTTGTCCTCCCATGCATTATAAATATGTCCTAAAAGTTCAAATCAGTAGTTGAACGACCCCTTGTAAAACCGAACTGTTTGTTATGCAGTAATTTATTTTTGTTAAAAAATCTTTGCATTTGGTTTAAAATAAGCTTTTCAAAAATTTTACTAAAGGTAGGTAGTACTGAAATAGGTCTATAATTAGTAGGGTCTGATGAACTACCCGATTTAAACAATGGTATGATTTTACTATGTTTCATAAGATCAGGAAACTCACCACGATCAATACAATTATTAAATATAACAGCTAAAGTAGGTGCTACAATGTTTATAATTGACTTAGCAACATCCACAGAATTACCCCATAGATCTGCAGTCTTTTTAACATTTAACATGTGAAAAGTTTTAATTACATCTGTACAGGTGACATGTTGGAAGTGAAATTCAGAATCACCAACTGGAACGTTTTCTTTAAGTAAAGACTCTGCAGCAGTGGGTGACGAGCTTAGAGATTTAGTTGTTGACACGGGAATCTCTGAAAAGAAATTTTCAAAGGCCGCGGCGACTTGAGAATCTGATCTAATTACATTGTCATCAATAGCAAGGCTGTAGTCACTACTTCGGTTGCAAGACCTTCCTGTTTCGCTATTAATGACATTCCAAGTCATTTTAATAATGTTGCTACTATTTTTAATTTTTGAACTCAAATAACGTGACTTGGCTATACTACAGACTGTTTTAAATATTTTAGAGTAATTTTTAACATATAAATTAAATTCAGCAGTGTTTATACAAATCCGTTCATCATATAATTCATAAAGTCGTTTTCTACTTTTATGTATACCAATGGTGGCCCAGTCACTGAAGGAAGCGTTACTATTGACTGATAATGTCTTTGGAATGAATGTTTTATCAAATTGTGTGCAATACATATTAAAAAAATCATTATATTGTTTGTTAGGGTCATCATTAGTCAACAGAAGTGGTAATTTACTTAGGAGTTTAGTTTTAAATGTTTCTAAGCGTTTAGTTGTTTTTGGGTTAACAGTGATATCTTTTTTAATAACTTTTTTGTTTTGATTTGGAATAGTGATCAGCTGTCCGCAATGATCTGAGTCTATTAAATTAATCATTTCTTTGTGGTTTGGTATAATATCTGTATAAATGTTATCTAGGCATGTGGCACTAGTGGGAGTTATTCTAGTGGGCTCCAAAAATAGGTTAGCAAGATTGTATGACTGAAACAAACTTATGATTTTAGTACTTAACCCAGAATTTTCTAACAAATTAACATTGAAATCACCACAAGTGATGATGGACTTGTTTGTATTACAGATTTTGTGCAACACTTCATCCATAACCTTTTCAAAACAATCATACAATCCTGAAGGAGATCTGTACACACTTAATATATTGAACTGCTCCAATTCTATACAGGCTATTTCAATTGTCCGCTCAACAGAGAGGCTCACAATGTCCTTTCGGTCCTTAAATTTAAGCTGGTTATTTACTAAAATTAATGAGCCACCATGTATAGCATTTACTCTGCTGAACTTAAGGTACACCTCTGCTGACCTTTCTGGGATTTTAGGCGCACATGTTATGTTATAATCATTATGAAATGTAACATGTTCTAAAATTAATTGCCTTCAATCTCTAAGGTTATCAATAAAATAATTGTATCGCAAACAATAACGGTAGGTCCACCTATATATTGGTAAATGCAATCTCATCAGAGTGGCGAAGGTTGCCGTTATGAACAAGGAATGCACGAGCTACCGTTACTCCACTCGCATCTGATCTAGTTCGCTGATAGTTTGGACAGGAAATGATTACTTGTACATTAGTTGGTACTCAATCTAAATACTCTTAATGTAACACGTTTTTGGTAATTTCTTGAAAACACTGTAGCTACTTTGCTATCTCGCATGCTGCAGTGAAGTCGAAGATCAATCTCAAAGCATTTATTTCAATTATTCCATTTATAGGCACTTTTGAATTGTCAAGAAGTCGACCAGTCAGGAATATGAAGCTAGTTGCCCATTTCAAAGTGTAGTAGGTATAGAATTTGACATGAATTGGTATCAATTAACATATATTTGTGAAATATAACTCATTGGACGTTGAGCTAAGCTAAAACAATGCTGCCGAAGAACATGTGCCCGTAGTTTACGGAACGCTTTGTTGGGTTAAATGTTGAAAATGCTAAAAAGGTTGATGGTGTTGTCAAAAGGGGTGATGTCATTTTTTAAATCAAGAAGCGACTTGAGAGGGAATTCTCGTAATTTTAAGAACCTTCACAGTCTGATATCAGTCTCAATATGTCAAAATTACGTCTAATTCCCCTACATTATTGACAAGTTTTTGACATTGATTGTCGCTGAGATGAGATTGTGGCTTGAATTTGAACGTTTTTCAAGTACTAGACTTCAGTTAGACGCTCTATTGTCAGACCAATATTTTAGATCCTGTCGTAACTGAAATTATGACAGTAATTATGGTGATTGCGCACAGATTAAACTAAAAATTTAAAGACGATTTGCATCCACGTCCTACATTTATAACAAAAGGTTAATTATCATCATGAAATTAGACGACTAACTATCGAAGAGTTGTGAAAGCTGTAGCTTCAGAAAGTTAGCTCTTAACAATTAATATCACCATTAAGACGTTAGTATCGGTTTGTAATGAGTCATTAACATTTTATTACAATGCAGATGTTGAAATTGTCTAATTATCTTCATGGATACTTTTCAACAACTATTACTCGATCTACATAATTGTCTTTCGGTCCTTTGTAGGCTGATTAGATATGCTTCTGACTCGATCCACATCTTCTGTTCTATTCTTGTCCCATTTTATTTTGGTCGGTGCAACATGTTTTCCCCCATACCAGCCTTTACGTTTCATTCAATTCCTTTTCATTTCTATCATCTTTCGCATAAACTATGATCATCATCTTTTTACCTTTATCCCATTTTATTTGAGATCGGCGTAGCATGTCTTTTTCTGCCACCATCTCTATGAACCCTCATCTTAGAATTCCCTCCCTTCCTAGGCATATCATCTCTCACACAATGCATCCATCTTTTCTCCGGTCTTCCTCACACAATCCATTCACATTAAATATTATCATTACTATCTATATATCTCATGTTGACTTCATCAAAATAAGTTTTGCATTCTTAGCATGACCACCATAGAAACGGATTTCGTTGATGGAAGACAAGACAAAATGACAGGTTGTAGAAAGATTTCTACCGTCTTAACCCATTCGCTGCGGCGATAAAAATTACGGTTATACGCCAAGTGCGGGACGGCTTTCGTCGCGAACGCCGATGGGCGTCCTCCGCACCTGAATATTAAATCAAAAACACCGACAGCCGTCCGCCGCAGCGAATGGGTTAAGCTTGGCGGTGAAGAGGAGAAATGTTTATATTCTTCAGTCTATAGGAGTCTACGATGTCAAGCATGAAGACCAATTGTTTTTTTTTATATTGTGACCTTTATCTGGCTTTACATGTCCAGCTGACATTGTATGTGGCTAGAATATTAAATAATCAGGTGACGGGTCATAATTAGGCACTTGGCTCTTCCATTGACATTGGGGAAGGTCATGTTGCCCAATAATTTTGCGGCGTAGTATGCGCCATATCAATATTATGGCATCGAATTCCACGCCTTAAACATCGGAACGTGTATGACCAGTTACTTCATTGATATTTGTTTTTCTTTTTATCCTGTTGTTGAGTAACGATGAAAATGAAATAAAGGTATAATATGTGTATATATATATTTTAGCATTATGTATTTATTTAAGTATACTTATGTTAATTTTCGCATTATATGTGTAAGTTTTAGACTTCACAAATTCATATTTTTCTCTTCATGTTCTCACACACTATTGTCTACATTTCTTTTTTACTTCTCCTTTCACAGGTCTGCTGGAAGAAATTTCTTAAGAAATAAGCAGTACCTTTGTACTCAAATTATAATTATGTCATATCCATATGTAATTTACTGTGTGTACATAAATAATAAACTATATAAACGATAGGTACAGTGCTTCTCTAGAGGGTGGTCATTTGAGATAGGGCTGTTCGGGCAGAACCCTACACGAGAGAATCTCTACCATCATCAACTGACTAGCATTTTCGCAACTAACAGTGTTTTACACGGAGCGACTGCCTATCTGACTTCCACAACCCAGCAACTGGGTAATACGGTATTCCTTGGTAAGACTGGTTGTCAGACTTTCGGGTTTCTGACGACCCGTAACGACTGTCAAAGATTCACGAATGACAGCCCGGGACCAATGGCTTAGCGAGCCTTCCGAAGCACGGGGTCTTGGCATGTATAGATGGTCACTATTGGTCCCACCCACGGACCAACCGCGGTAAGCGTAGCTTAACCTGATCGATGGACCCGTGCGGCTGTTATTACTTAGCTACAAGTCGGTAGGTCTTCCATGTTTCCAGCGAGAGAACGCCTACCTTTTGAAGTAATTTAGATCTACTTAATTACACTGATTTAAACCAAATTGGGCCACCAATCCTTGTTTATTACCGACATTATTTTTTGGGAATCGATTCTTAAATTGAGTTTTTAATTTATGACTTTTCTGTGCTTGCGAATTATTTGTATGACCTTGCACTTATAGAGAATGCTGTAATATTCCAATCAAAATATTATTAAGGTTCATTATTAACATATAGATATGCTAAATATATTAGTGGATATTTGTCTATTATCAACACCCTGTCATTAAGCAAAATTATTAAAAAATTATTTATTGAGTTCAGGAACATTTTAGGAAGTTCAACTTCCACATAATGTCAGGGTTCCAATTTAGCTAATATTTCAATGCAATAACGACCACGACGAAAGCTCGAAGTAATAAAGCGGCATTCGTTATTTAATTTAATAACTTTTGCACCATGAGGAATCGTAATGACGATAATCGGTGCTAATTCGTAAAGATATGCTTAGAATAGAGGTTGTATTCCAGCCTGGGTTTTTTAAATACCGAACGCTGATCACGTTGTCTCTGCTCAGCTGTAAAGAGGTTGCACTCTGTGATTTCACCTTGGCGTCTATTCGTATTCCGTTTAATTGGCATCTCGCCGATCGTTCCGGGCGCTTTCTTCGGTCACATCAAGGTTACTCTGCTCTCACCCGCTAAGCTCAGCTGTTCTTGTGTTTTGTATGCCTGATGGAGCGCGTCGCAAGTCCCCCTTTTAGTAGTTTTAACTTTCGAACATCGTGACATGGGGTAGTGTGGCTGTTTGTTTTACGATCTTTGCATGATATTGCTTGGTTGGCTTAATTTTTTTTTTTTATATTTTTTATCGCTCTTATAAAAGCTTAAGAAGTTGTCATTTGGAACTTCAGTGCAATGTGTAAGCCAATTTTTACCAATTTTGGATATTTATTTATTTATTTAAACTTATAACACACAAGAAAGGTACAACGGCCGACTTAATGCCTTAGGCATTCTCTACCAGTCAACCAAGGGTGGTGAAGAGATTAGATGGCAGGTGCTTTGGTTGAACCGAACAATGATTAAAAAAAAAATATATTGAAATTCTTGAATTACAAATGAAAAAAAACGTAAGCTTCCATTTTCCATGCGAAGCAAAAACGACATTGACATAAAATATGAGAAATCTTGAATTCTAAAACTGGTTTTCAGATATCGGCGCGATTTTGATAATTGAGATAATTCAGTACCAAAATGGAGCACATGGTCAATTTAATAATTGCTATACATATGTCTTAGTTGGTTACGCAAAAACTAAGCTTCGTTATTTATAATTCGTCGATTTTTGTGCAGCAGATTGCAAAACAAGTATTAAAAAAAAAAACACGAGGTCAAAGACTTTGGCTTTGAATAGAATGTTGTTGGAGTGTATTTACATAGTTACCCCCTATGTATATGCCAGAACTAAAATAAATATCGAGTGCGTAGTTTCATTATTTGGTTTATTGTAGTACATGTAAAGATCGTACCCGGCTGCTACGATCTTTACATCCGGTCGATTCTGTAAAAATCTCACCGTGAAATCATAGGTGAAGTGAGCTTGAAGTGAGCAGTCAATTGTGTTAATCCCTAGCATTAGTCTACTGAATCCACATACATGCTCACTTCACCTAAGTTCTCACGGTGAGATTTTTATACATAGAATACAGCCGTGGGCTTCTGTAACCATCTCACCGTGAAAGCTTGGGTGAAGTGAGCGTGGAGTGAGCTGTCATTCGCTAGGGATTAACACTATTAAGTGCTCACTTCACTTATGATTTCACGGTGAGATTTTTACAGAATCGACCGGCAGGTGGCGTTCTGTAGTTTCTACCTACCCCCATAGGAAAAAGGCGTGAGTTTATGTGCGTAAGTATTAAAGATATGAAAAGTCATAGAATATAATGAAGCATGATCTAAAATCATTATCGTACACATAGCATACGTATAAACATTTACTGTTAAACATGGCCTCCCAATGATTTACTGTGGTCGGTTACAAAGCATACCTGTTGCTATTGCAATAAGTATGTACGGGTATCAACGATATTTGGAAACTAAAACAAAAACTAAAAAGAAGAGAAGAGATCGCAGAAAGCGATAAGGCCGCCCATTGTATATTTTGTAGTGTTTGATGTATTTTTTGATGTTGTGTATTTTTGTGGTGTACAATAAAGTATATATAAATAAATAAATAAATAATAATGCGATCATCAACCTGTTTGTCGAAAGCATTAATCACCTAACCATGTAGAGAGGTATCAGACTGACTTTGCACTTGTAGTCATTTGAACAACTCACATCGTCATTTGTTTGCAAAAAGAGATGTAAACAACATCTCTTTTTGTCAACGTTCCTATCGCAGGTATGCTGGATGAGATTTTTTAAATAAGTAGGTATCACCTTTGTACTTATATTTTTTTTTGTTCTTGTCTGTTTATATGTGTGTACATAAATGGTTAAATCAATATACTTTTGTGAAGATATAACAGTGACAATAATAGCATCGGTCTCATCACAAAATTTTTGATTTTCAGAGATGATCTAATATTAAAAGGCTGTTTATTCAAGAGAATATTTTTTTTTTAATTTCTGTAACTTCCTATATTGGAATGGGACAAGGATAGTTTTTAATTAAGAGAGTCCTATTTTAATAACCAGTGGGTACCTTTGTGTTCTTTCTTTATGTATTATATTTTCCCTATAAAGAGTTTTGTGCATACTTCTATAAATAAATAACCGCCTGTATAGCACAGTGACTATTAACGCCTTATGTATTCCGCGCGATCATTACTGAGGAGGCTCCCAAGTCATCAATGTTTGATTTAGCATGAAATTGAGAACATAACGTAATATTTAATCTAAGTAATAGTGCTTAACAGTGGTTGGTCAGTTGTTATTTTACAGAATCGGGCCCCAGGGGCCCGATTCTGTAAAATAACTAACTTGTCAATAGTGTGTCGGTAGTGTCTCAATAGAATAGTCATTGACATTTGGTATTCTACAAATTATTTATGGTCATTGAGTTGCCACTGTGGCGCCATTGAAACTCCATAGTAAGACTATTGTAACAATTGGTAGTCTGGTCCACTATAATGTTTCAGTGTCATCGTGATGGCCAAAGTTACGGTAGTCTGTAAACATTTTAAGTGTATTTGACAGTTGTGTCTATCGTGTTTGAATAGTGTTTTGGCCATCGAACCGCCATTGTGAAGCCATCGAACAACGACACCTCTTTTCACTATTGATTTGGTTAAATTTGTTTATTTTTTAAATTTAAAATAGTGTCCGTGTGTTGCGAAAGCAAGTGGACGTAGTTTTTCTCCACAATGAGGCCTTCTGTACCTACTTTGCGGTGGCGTATTCTGGCATTGGCTTATAGTGCCGACCGCCGACGTTTGCTTTTGCGCCAGCGCCGCAAATCTCGCGCACTAATGAGGCTGCAGGTGAATGCCTTTCGTGAACTTCCTGAGGCGGAGTTTGTCAAAACGTTTCGGCTTGGTAAGGAGCAAGCAAGGGAGCTAATCGACGAGCTCATTCCCTTTCTCCAGAGACAGCGACGGCAGAATGGAATCCCTGCTGAATTAAAGGTTTGTATGTGAAGGTACCTAACTTGACAATACGAACCAACTTATAAAACTAACATTGAATAATTGTGTAAGTGATAAAATGATACTATCAGAATTATGAATTGCCAAAGTTGTTCCTTAAAATTCAAATTATAAAAAATTCGAAACATTTCAGATACTTATTGCGCTGAGCTTCTACGCCACAGGGTCATACCAAACACTGGTTGGCCAGAGCGCATTACATAATGTCTCACAGACCACAGTATCAAGAGCTGTGAAACAAGTCACCGATGCATTGAACAAAATCTATCACAAACATATAGTTTGGCCAGTGCATCCTCAAGAAAGAAATGCAATTAAGGCAAAGTGAGTGTTATTTGTCAAAATTAATAAGCTGAACTTTAATTCTTAGTTTTGAGATAATAATTGTTTATATTATTATTTCTTACAGATTTTACTCATGTTTTGGTTTCCCGGGTGTACTGGGTTGTATTGATGGCACACATGTCGCTTTACTGAGGCCTGTACTTCACGAAGAGCGTTATTATAATAGAAAGGGATACCATTCCCTGAATGTCATGATTGTAAGCAACTACTTATTTTTAGACATATATCAATGATTGGTTGGTATCAAATTCTAAGTTAACATTAACTTAAAATAAATTTTGTTACAGATTTGTGATGCAGATTTGAATATATTATGTGTTGATGCAAGCAGCCCGGGTTCAGCCCATGATTCTATGGTGTGGCAAGTACACCCACTGAACCGCCATCTAATTGAGGTGTCTAATGCTGGAGAGCAAGTGTTTTTGTTAGGTACCAAATTCATAGTATTTATTATAATATTACAGATAAGCAGTAACAACAATTTAAAAAAGTGGTAATCAACTATCTACCAATTTCTACGTGATAGCGGTTATCCTTTACGGCCAACCATGATGACACCAGTTTTGGATACAAGGGAGGGGACTGCTGAACACAATTACTATAAAATTCATGTGTCTGCACGCAACACAGTGGAACGTTGCATAGGAGTACTGAAGGCTCGATTCAGGTTTAATATTATTTTAATTAATACCTATAATAAACAACCATACAGTCACATAATATTATTTGTTAAGTCCCACACCCGCATTGGGCCAGTGTGGTGAAGTATGGCCTAAACCTGCTCCTTAGAGGAGATGCGTACCGACAAGTGAGATGCGTATGGGTTGATATTATGATGTAAGTATATCTTGATAAACAATAATAAGTTATCTGTTTTCAGATGTTTGTTAGCAGCAAGAGCATTGCATTACGACCC
>OX451388.1:17626046-17811381 GCA_949629135.1 Eremobia ochroleuca | reverse complement strand
ATCTTAGAGAATCGCTGAACGCACAAGGTGATTCGTAAAACCTTTCGCTTACATTACAAACACCAATTTCTACTTTATAATGTTCTTGCAAATACCATTTTTATATCTGAATAATCTATTAGGACGTGTATTTTCAGGTCACCCTATTTATATACTTAACCTTTTAACCGCCAGACAATCCTGCAAAAAAATGTGCCCCTAGCGCCAATCACGTATTTTCAAGGTCAACTATAGTGATGTGGACCAATCCCTACCGCAAATAAGATTTTAAAGGTTAAATTACACGTTTTTACGAAAATCTAATGTTTTTTTTAATTCATTACCCTCATAACAATAATAAGATTTAAAAAATATAAATAAAATTACCCACACCAAAAACCTATAACCATATACATAGACACTACCAATGCCAAGATAGAGTTTAGTTCATAGTTCTACAAAATTCGGTTTTTGGAATCCCTATTGTTGCATTTATACAACCCCGGCGCTAACAGTAGAGATAAACAAGAGCGTAGATAGTGCGGGGACAAGTGAAATTATTTTCGGTTATCGATTTTATTACTCAAACTATGAATATGTTCAATTTGTGTATGACAAAGGGTAGTAAAACGTTTTAAAAGTTTTCCTGTTTAAAATAAAAACTTAATTTATGGTCAATGACAGGTTATTTAATTGTCACTGCTTAAAAGGACATTGCTTTGCGAGTCTCCGAAATGGCAATTGCAGGTATGTGTTAATTTTCTTATTTAAATTTTAATTAAACATCAGTTCTATTTGCTTTATGCCATCTAAACGTAAATACTTAAAATATTATGTGTAGTAAATTTTTACTTTCTACAAAAAAAAAGATCAATCTTCCTCGAAATCTCTTAAAATCCTTATTAATTCCTCTGCACTCGACATTTTGCGATTCAAACACAGCCACAATACCCAATGAAATAAATTAGTTACTCACTAATTCATTAATAATTTTTAACAATGTCCCCTCACTATTATCATTATGACTTCGCTTGTGACGTCACAAGCGGTTGCATATATACAACTCCGGCGCTGGACTCCTTTGAAAACATTAAAGTGCTAGGGTTGTTACTAAAATACAATTTAGTAAAAACCGTCACTTCAATTGTAATATGAATCTACCTTAAATCATGTGAAGTTTTAGATGTTATAGTTAGAAATAGAATCAAACAGCAACAAGCATTGAATTACTTTCTAATTCTGAATGCCTAACTTATTTGTATGTTATTTGAATAAACTAAAGTTGCCATTAATGCGCAATAAATAAACTTATGTGTTACATCACTACTGTTGTATTTATACAACTCTGGCGGTACATGTTAAGGTCAAACCTGCATTTTGCGATGAGTTTTATCCATTTTTTTCACCGTTAATTTGGCGCTTAGCATAAGTGATTTTAGGGAAAATGAAAGAAATTCCTTGAATGGCAAAGGTGGTCTTTATAATTCTTATGAAATTGCTGCTACGTAAATAAAAATACGCTTGAAAATCACTTCGTAGACTTCAGTTGCGAATTTACAACTGTGGCGCCAGGGGCTCAAAAATGATAAGTTGCTTATATACAACTGCGGCAGTTAATGGGTTAAATGATCACTTACTTCAACTTTAAATGAAGTCTATTCCTCCGCTTTAACCCAGGAAATGTCAAGAAAGATGCCGCAGGAAAGCTTCTAGCCCTCAGTTCACAGAGCGGTGTGGTATGATCAGCTTCTATAGCACATCCTTGACAGACGAATCCTCCTTCCCTGACGGACACGCACTGAGAACCACTGCGGCATACGGCAGACTGGGAGGCGCAGGACGCTGTTGTTAGGACTGTTTCGCAGTTCACACCTGTTAAATGGAAACAGAAAATCATAGGTGGTTACAGCCCGATTCAAACTTTATGGCGGCTCTGAAATGCGATAATCTCTCCACTGTACCTCCCCTTCACCCCCGCTGACACGTGTATTTGTTACTTTGCAGCGACTCGCCTCATGTTCCGAGGCGCCATAAAGTTTGAATCGGGCTGTACTACAGTTACGACGTTATGTGAATTAGATTTTAAATATAATCTATTAGACTAGGATTACCAACTAGATTCATTTTTAATCAGAAGTCATGAGTCTATTTTTGGGATAACTTTATTTTTAGACGTGATTTATGACTCCTGTTGAAAAATGAGTAAAAACTGGGGCCATGAAATGTCTTTTGGTCGTTGTCAAAAATATAAAACTAAGGGATTCTTCAGTTATGTTATGCTTAAACAGTAAAATAAAGCAGTACATTCCAGAAAATTAATCATTTTTTTCGGCTATGAATTTACCGGTAAATCCTGCTTCGCAAACGCAGGTGTATCCTCCTTCACGTCGCACACAAGTTCCGTTGTTGATGCACGGCGAAGAGAAGCATAGATCCACTTCTGTATCACACATGTAGTGTTCTCGGGAGCCTAAAAAAAAAAAAAAAAGTAAGTAATCCTTTCGGAAATAACCTAGGGACTAAACGACACACCAAGATTATTTATGTCACATTACGATTTTTAGAGTTGCCAAGTTGTGAGATCAGTTTCGTTGTCACGTTGCTCAAAAGTCCTTAATCAAAGTTATTGTGCAAGCAAAGGTTACCATTTAAAATTCTAAATAATTACCTGTGAATCCATGAGGGCACTGACAAGAGAAGGTGGTAACAGGATATATCGGTCTAAAGAGCACGGAGTCGCTGTTGATGAAACCCGACGCGTTGCCGAACTTGAGCACCGTGAGGCATTCCTCGTAGTTCAGACATGGCTCGTGTACACAGATGTTGTCGTCAAATGGTAAGACCTAGGGAGAAATGTTGGGATTATATCTGGGAATATTTTTTGCTTTTCCGTCGGCGAGATTATATCAAAACGCTAATTTTGAAGTATATTGCTATTGTATTGCTTCATATTTTCGAAAAATTTGTCTGCTCAACAACGTAAATAACGCAATGAATGTTGTTGAACTGTCAAAATGAAAGTCATTGCTGCTGTTACTGTGCTATTCAATTACCCTGCAGGTCATACTGAGATTGGTTAGTTAGCAAGGTTGCTGTCGAAACTGAGAGCCCAGGGCGTCAAATTTAACTTATCAGTCGTCACTCGTAGATTCTATTCTGATATAATATTCTCAAGGATTCTAAAGCCTTTTACGTATTTCATCTTATTTTTAAAGGAAAGCGGCACCTGGCTTTAGCATGGATGGAATTTTAAAGTAGCCTAACATATCTCGAATTGATTCATTAAGCTAAAACAAATCAAAACTAAGTTTAGAAAACATTACCGTCCAACTCGACTCCAACTCTGGGAATCGCTGTAGTGGGGTGCAAAGTTTGACGTTCTATGACGAACAGTTAATGATTTACAAACCAACCTGTACAGTAGCAAGCCTGGCTAGTGTCGCTCGATGTAGATAAACCCGCTCCCTTAGATGTGTCGGAGAATAGTACTGTGAAGTATCGCCCGCAACGCCGATTTCTGCGTCCGGACGACGAGCGGAGAATGACACGTTTAGAATGTTGCCTGTTACGTCTGTGTCGTCCTGTGGAAATATACAATTAAGATAAGATCATGATAAGAAGGTAGTCATTTTTAGTATATTGCAAACCTGAATATAGTTTGTTCAGAATAACAATAAACAAAATTAAGTAACTGAACCGATTCCAATAATTTTTACACCATGTTATATTTTGTCCCAAAATATTTAAAAAAGGTTACAAGTTGGACATTGAGCGATACTAAGTACATATCCGCAATCATATGCGTACAACACAGATCACGGCCGGTCGACCGGCAGCGCGTGGTAAGTGGTATCTATCTTTTTGTACGGACAAGCAGGTAACATAACACGCTTATAATTTTGTGATTTTTCATGATTCATTGTTGAAATTTTGTACATAGATTCTTTACATAAAAATACTAGACACGTGTTTAGGGTTTCGGATATACTAAAACTAGCGTTGTATATACAGGGTGGCTCATTCAGAGCGGTCAGTATGGGAAAGTCTGAAACTATAAGATATACGAAGATCTGTTCTTAGGAACCATGACATCGATTTTAATAACAAGAAAAACTGCATTCATACATTTTAAAAAAACCTGTACTCAGCTCGGGAATCGAACCCGGTCGTTTTGAAAAAACAAACTAACACTATTTCTATTTAGATATCGATTGTGTAGGCCTTAAGCAGTAAATGTTTCTATGGAACATGATGTCTAAAATGAATAAAAGGCATTGTTTTCACATACTTTTATTTATTTTAGTAGGTGTTCGAAGTGACCACCGTTTTTTTCAATACAATATTCAAGACGTTTAGGTAACGATCTTACTATTGCATTTTGTATCTTCATGTGGTGAATTTGCGTTAAAATTGACTCTATGGCTGCTTTTAGGTCTTCAACGGTGTCATAGCTTGTTTTGTACACTTCATACTTAACATAACCCCACAAAAAATAGTCTAGAGGCGTTAAATCGGGCGACCTCACGGGCCATTTGATTTTTTTAATTGAACATTGAACACCTACTAAAATAAATAAAAGTATGTGAAAACAATGCCTTTTATTCATTTTAGACATCATGTTCCATAGCATGCATTCCATATAAACATTTACTGCTTAAGACCTACACAATCGATATCCAAATAGAAATAGTGTTAGTTTATTTTTTTTCAAAACGACCGGGTTCGATTCCCGAGCTGAGTACAGGTTTTTTAAAAATGTATGAATGCAGTTTTTCTTGTTATTAAAATCGATGTCATGGTTCCTAAGAACAGATCTTCGTATATCTTATAGTTTCAGACTTTCCCATAGTGACCGCTCTGAATGAGCCACTCTGTATACAGCGTGTAACGGAAGGGGGGTATCAACCCTGAAGGAGGTGAATGTGCTCATGAAACTCAACAACTTTCCCCAAAGAACATAGGTCGAAATATGAAAAAAAAATTTGGCCCTCCCATAGTAAATCAATCAGCTGGTAGTCAGTTTTGTAAGGGAGGGCCAAATTTTTTTTTCATATTTCGACCTATGTTCTTTGGGGAAAGTTGTTGAGTTTCATGAGCACATTCACCTCCTTCAGGGTTGATACCCCCCTTCCGTTACACGCTGTATATATCAAGCAATGGACAAAATTGTCAACATTTTATATGCTTGAGTATGAGACTTGTATGTGTATATTTTATGTCTTTTTTTTGTAACGTACGTTTTGTTTGTGCAGAATAAACATTTTTTCTTTATTCTTCTCCTTTTTTTTCCGATATGGGACATGGTTGAATTGAGGTGACACTATGCATCTGAGATTTTTTGAAAATGCTGTATCTTTAATTTTCAGTTCAAATAAGCGATTATGTAGTCGTCGCAAATCATGACATGATTGACATAAGGTTCAATTATACCTGCATGGATTCTTAGTTGAGGTGGTAAAAGTTAAGCCTTTTATGATGAAAGCTTCAGATTTTTAGGTACTGTACATACCTGAACACTAAAAATATAAATGTTCTCCTTCGGACACGGTATGATAGCCGCAAGGCCATCAATAAAGAATGCTAGCAGCGGCGACAGGAACTGTTCGGCTGTCATATCGTTCAGTCGCACGGTGATGGAGTTGAATAGCATCTGTTCCGTGATGAGTCGGACTGACAGTTGCATCATTGCTTTCACTTCGTTTACGCCGTCTGTTGGGAAAATATTTTTTATACTACACCTGCTTGGAAAGTACCTTGATACTTTATCAAATTTACGGTAGAAAGTACGTCATTGCATATCGAACAAATATGCGGGGAGAAAACGCATCTGAGCGGGAGAGAAAAGTGTATGAAAATCCATTTCTCACGTGGTTTTTCTTTTTTAATTTTGGGTAAGACTATGCGCCGGTAACCTAAATATCAAAAGCCAAAAAGTTTTTACAGTGAGTTTTTATCTCCAAGTTCGCAAAATGACACTGGCCACTAGCTGTGTGTTGGATGGTGTCGGGCTGGCAGTACGACCCTGCGGCGGCAGGATAAACAATTTGAAAAAAGAACATGTGAAAATTGCAGACGCCATTGGCGCCATTTCCAATTTGTGTGTTGTTTGAGGATTCAGTTTTCGTAGAAAGTAAAATAAAGATTTCGTTTTTTATTTTCCTCGTAGGTGTAGTATAAAGCACTATGTATCACTCGAGAGAAAGTGCGATTCCCAATCTCGGGTGTTTTAAAGCCCTCGCCTACGACACCCTCGACGGTAATCGGTCACTTTCTCCTCTCGGTGAACAATGTACTATATTACCTTTGCTCAAGATACTATACTAACTAGGGAAGTCCTAAAGTCGTCGTTGTTCTAGTGTAAATGAAAGAGATAGGCACACGAAAAGTATAGCATCATCCCCTTTAAATACAAAACATAACATCGCAACATTTAACGTTTTAAGCCCCATGTAATAGGGGACGAGCCTATTGAAAACAATCGGACACAAATCCAGAATCCGGGCTGCTACTAAGAAATTCCTGGTGAAAAAACCCAATAACACTTTGCCTAGGACCTCATTCTCGGCAGCACCGCTCACGAACACTAAACCTTTTTTAAAACATAATTACAAATAACATGATTATGTTGCTCCAAGTTTATTGGTGAACTAGCTGCACCCCGAGGTTTCACCCCCATATGTCTCGATCCCGTGGGAATATCGGGATTAAAAGTATCTTTTGAACTAATCCAGGTCATGGTCTACCCATGTGCCAAAGTTCATGCAAAACCGTTCAGCCGCTTTAGCGTGAAAGCGAAAAAAAATAATTAAATCTTTTTTTTTTAAATATTAGTTTAGATTATTATTAGTAACCAAATACATGTGGCTGTTCGAGATATTTCGTCCGCGGTTCAACTCCTTGATTTGTTGCGAGACATAATTGAGTCGCTGCATTTACTCAATCAATGAAAAGTCATTTATTCAAATTAAGCTGAGAATCAGGACTTTTCGAACGCCAAAATTACAAAAGACAGTCCCCCAAAATACCCGCCTTTCACCACTTCCTAGTGCTATCGCTGGGGAGAACAAGTGGCGCAACAAACTCCCCAGCAGCACAGCTGTCTGTTCAGTTAGAAAATACTTGATTGCATGAAAATACTGGTAAAATAAGTATATTATCATTAGACTGACCTGTAACAGATATTTCCATGGTAGCTAGTTTAGGTACGTTGGTGTTTAGTTGTGGCGATAGCGTCATGTCTCCAGTAGTTTCGTTCAGTAGCACTAAGTTGGCGTTGTTGCCCGATAGAATTCGGTATTGGAGCTAGAAGAAGCAAGAAACGTTAGTTTATTCTATACAGTGTGTCCGGACATGGACTAGCGATATTCTAAATACTTAAATATAAGCTATTTTAAAGTACTATTACACTATAGGCTTAGGTCCAATATACTTCCCCGCTATGTGGCAGCCATTTTGTTTTTTTTGTTGAAGTATGCTCTATGCGAGTACAAAAAAAATCATATATCTCAAAGTTTTAGTCATACTGAGATAAAAATAGGCTTATTCGAAAGGCAATAATATTGTCTACCGTCTGCACTACAAAGCAATATGTTCACAATTCCATAACTTTTGAAAAAAAATGTGAAAGTCGAAAAAAAAAACAAAAAATTATGCAATTCAACCAATAATTGTTAATTACTACAAAAACAACCCCGAGAGCTTTTTTATTTTTTATACTAGATCGACAGTTTTTGAGCTAAGCTACAATACAACATAAAATTCACAACTGTATGTCTAATACTTTAAGAGTTATTGTTGTATGAACATAGCGTATGCGCAAGCACAAAAGGCCTTTGTCGGAACCCTAAACAGGAAATCATTAAAAAAACATAACATTCATATTGAATTTTATTTAATGTTTTTTCCAATATTAAATGAAGATTAAAATATCTAAAGCAGTTGCTCAAAGTGGCCACCTCCAGCTTGTAGACACACCACGGCTCTCTGTGCCACCTGGGTTGATGAGCGCCTAATTAAATCCAAATCGGATCTAATTTCTTCGGCGGCTGCCATAATTTTTGCGACGAGTTCTTCCCTGGTATTTGGAACTGTAGCGTATACTTTTTGTTTCATATGACCCCACAAAAAATAATCCAAGGGTGTCAAATCGGGTGAGCGAGGCGGCCACGCTACTACACCACCACGACCGATCCACGGCTGTAGATTATTATTTAAATATTCTCTCACTGCTCGAGAAAAATGCGCGGGTGCACCATCGAGCTGGAACCACATACGCCGACGGTATGATAGAGGTAGGTCCATGAGGCTGTCCGCAAACTGTGTCTGTAAGAATTCTAAAAATCTAGCGCCGTTTAATGTAGGTGGCAATTCCAATGGCCCTATCAGCCTATCGTTGATTATGCCGGCCCACACATTTACTGAGAATTCATGTTGAAATGAGCTTGGGCGCACCGCCCTTGGATTTGCGGAGCACCAGAGATGGTCGTTTCTGTGGTTTGTAATCCCAGCTCTTGTAAATTTGGCTTCATCAGTCCACAGTATTCTTTGTAAAAAATTACGGTTCTGTCTCAAATTTCTATTTATCCACGAACAAAACACAGATCTCGCAGCAAAATCTGGTTCGATCACGTCTTGAACCCGTCGAAAATGATAAGGGTGTAACCCTTCTCTTTTCAAAATTCTCCATACATGCCACTTAGACATTCGAAGTTGCACTGAAATCCGTCTAACGCTTAGTCTAGGATCATTGGTTATTAGTCTAAGCACTTCTTCTTCATCTTCGGGCGATACCAAGCGATTGCGTTCATTAACAGCTCTTTGAATACCTCTTTCCGCTAATCTTGAATGCACGTCGATAAAAGTTTGGCGACTCGGTGTAGGCCTGTTAGGGTACCTTCGTCGATATTCTTGTACAGCCAAATTTGCACTTCCATTGCAAAAGCCATACACAAAGTGTATGTCAGCAATATGTTGCGATGAATATTGACGCTGTGCCATACTTTATCACACTTTTAAATACAAAACACTAACGCAGCACGTAAACAGCACGGACGGTAAGTGAAAGTAGCGATAGCGATCACAACGCAGGGCGAGGGACAACTAAACTAACCCAACTAATAATTTGTCCTTAAAACTGATTTTGTTTCAGGTAGTGGACTAATACGTTCTATCTCGCTTACTCACGGTAGTAACGAACAGTATTTCTCGCCTGCTCTCAGATGGAATACAGTGAATGCCATAAATGACACTCTGGCGGTTAACAAAGACGTTTTGTGCTTGCGCATATGCTATGTTCAAACAACAATAACTCTTAAAGTATTAAACATACAGTTGTGAATTTTATGTTGCATTGTAGCGTAGCTCAAAAACTGTCGATCTAGTATAAAAAATAAAAAAGTTCTCGGGGTTGTTTTTGTAGTAATTAACCATTATTGGTTGAATTGCATAATTTTTTGATTTTTTTTTCGACTTTCACATTTTTTTTCAAAAGTTATGGAATTGTGAACACATTGCTTTGTAATGCAGACGGTAGACAATATTATTGCCTTCCGAATAAGCCTATTTTTATCTCAGTATGACTAAAACTTTGAGATATATGATTTTTTTTGTACTCGCATAGAGCATATTTCAACAAAAAAAACAAAATGGCTGCCACATAGCGGGGAAGTGTATTGGACCCAAGCCTATAGTGTAATAGTACTTTAAAATAGCTTATATTTAAGTATTTAGAATATCGCTAGTCCATGTCCGGACACACTGTATATCATTATTGATAAACAAAGTGGTATAGATAATATTGCAGTTTTAGGAATATTATAACGATGAGCTCTGGCGTTTTGTTTTCTATAGTTTAAGGTCGTGAAGAGTAAGTAACAGGTTATGTCCAACCAGTAACTTTTTGTCACGCTGTAGCTGTATCTATTGAGGTATGACGGACAGGGTGTAAAGTTCATCCATCCTCCATAGAAAAGGGGATCTTCCGACCAGATGGTTGTTGTGTCTGGTGGGCTACTGCCCGACGAATAATGTCGGGACACCGTGTATATGCTAGCCGAGCGGTAAACTCTGCTTGGGCGATGCAGGATTTTGTGTGACTTCAGTATGACGATGCGTAGTTCGTATGTGGCGATGTAGATGCCGCCACATACCTAAACGAATCATAAACCGCTAGGGTTGAATGCCATCTTGAACCTGATTTACTAGACGGGGTGAATCCCCATTATATAAATTCACCTGCGTGGCATGTCGATAAAAGTATGTAGTACTTTCCCAGAGTTCAAAGTATCCCCATACCAAATTTCATAAAAATACAGATAAATATTAACAAAAAAAAAAATATAAGTACCGTATGTATTTTCATACACATTTAGTAAAAAGATGAGACGTTATGTCACAAACAGAGACTTCCATTTTATTTTTTTGTATACATTCCGAAAGATACCAGTCCTTACTTCTTACCTTATCAGTAACATCAGCATCATAAGCCGGCACTCTACCAAACGGTCCCACAGGAAAGCAATCTTTATAATTATTAAAAATGATCTGAAAATCCTTCATCATCGGCGCGTTATCATTGACATCTGTCACTAGTATTTCCACTCTGACGTCATTCCATAATGGCGGGCTGGCGGCGCGTATGACGAGCTCGTATTTCTTGCGAGGAGACTCGTAGTCGAGGTCTACCATTGTTACTAGTTCGGCTTTGTCAGAGCCTTGGCGCGTTTCGAGGGAGAAGCTGTTGGAATCGTCGCCACCTGGGGGTTGAAAAACAAAATGTAAATCTAAATCCCAGCCCATTATTGCCCCACTGCAGGGCAAAGGTCTCTTCTCAATCAGAGAAGGCACGATCATTGATCATCACGATATTCAAGATGGGTGGGTGTTAAATAGTTGAGAGGTTGCTTCAGTTACGGGGTCCGCTAGGGCCGATGCCTGCCAGGGTCGCGGGTTTTTCTAAAGAGTTACCGTGGCCCTTGGCACAGGCAACTGAAGGAACACGGGTGGGTTTTAGTCAGTCAAAGTCTGACACGCCCTCTCGCTCTCCCCAGAGCGGGAGAAGTTATTTGATAATTACCAACCAAAAAAAAAAAGGTTGTAGATGGTCCTTGCTTCTTAGCATTTGCTTTTAATCTTTTTCTGAATAGGACGTGTTTTGGTTTTGATATTAATCGTGTCATCATTTGTATCGAATTAAAAAATGCTATTGGGGAATACTTTTAAACTTTTAGGTTGATTAGGATAGTTGCCCAAATGACAGGGAAGCATTTTTGAAAGAAAAAAAAAAGAATTATATACCGTAATACATAAATAGAAGTGAGGCCATTTTTCAACGAGGGTAGGAACATCAAATTAAGAAGCTCTTATCGATTGCCTCCCAAGCACATTATTTTTACCAACAACAGACCTTACACATTCTCATTACACAATCAAAGTTTGCAAGAAAATACATTTATTTAGAGACAGTTTGATTTTTTCTTACCTTTTATAGAATAATGCACCTCAGCATTGGGTCCTTCATCAGGATCATGCGCGTGTATCTCTCCCACAGTGGTTCCTATGGGGCTGTTCTCGGCAATGTAGTACGTGAGGCAATCGCTTTCAAACACCGGTGGGGAGTCGTTTATGTCTTCTACTTTTATGTGAACTATCACCTGAAAAAATATCGTTTTGTGAATTATGCCTGTATAAAGCAAAGACAACTAACTATAATGGGCTTGGATTTAGCGATTGTTGAATTTAGTATTGTGGTTTCTTTTTTTGGCCCGTTTTCGCCCTGGTTTGCCCCCCCGGGGGTCGTGCAACAATGCATGACTTGCTTGCTTGCTTGTTGTGTCTCATTTATCAAAGTTTGATAGGATAAAAATACATATCCCATCTTTTTAATTGTTTAAAGTAACGTCCAATTTCAACTATTCTATTAGAGATATTTTTTTTTGAAATTGGTTGGTAGTTAGTAGTCTAACTACCAACCAATTTGCAAAAAAAAAAAAGAAATACCTCTAATGTAAAATCCTGCGTCGTATATATAAATATTATAACTTACAGTAGAACTCATTGGCGGGGTTCCTCCATCAATAGCTAGCGCCTTCAAGTCATACGTCGCCACGGACTCTCTATCCAACGCCTTGTTAGTCCTTATAACTCCAGACGCTGGGTCTACTACAAAGGAACCTTCCTCACGATCTCTTGGTTCCAGCTCGTAGTGGACTCGACCGTTGAGGCCTACGTCCGCGTCTGTGGCACTCACTTGTGTTACTGAGGTTCCTGTTGGAGATAATAGAATGTTAAGAATAAAGCTACATAGCTAATGGAAAATATGAATAATGAAAACGGATAGAAAAAAATTCTTCACAAATAAAATATTCTATCAAATAGGTAGTCTTCATTAACTTTACTGCACGACTCTTATTGCGAAGCATTAGACAGATTGCTTTACGAGCGACAAAAAATTTGCCTCCTTTCTGTAACTGTTTCTATTCATATACTCCTGCTAGTACACAGAACCTACTTAATTTATATACCATTACATAGACAATTTAATGGAGATGTCTGTACGAGCCTTTAGGAGGACTGAAGTTTAGGACAAAGATTTATGGTGATTCGACACTACCCTAAAGAGAACCATGGCCACATAATGGTACAACGTACAGAAGAGATACTCCCTTCCCCGCGCTTATATCAAATACCGTACTTCACCCCGCACCTCGAGGTATTCGTCGACGACACTTTAGCAAGGGCTGTACTGCTGGCACGAACACACAATTTTGCGATTTAAAAGTTTTATTGGAGTTTTAATCACTATGGTTGGATATTGTGCTTTACTTGGATGCTTATCTTCATCGAGCAATTAAGCAAGTTAGTTAGGTACCTTATTTTGTCATTGAATAAATAAAACTCTCTTACATAATAACTATTATAATATTATTTTTATTTAGTTACGAACCCGACTATATAAATAAATAATTGAGTGCTGCTCGTACAAGGTCACTTCGTTCGGGCAGCGCCGTCGTCCTTCGGTTCGCCCGACGCAAATCGCTACACTTTCTGCATCATTTTTTACGCTACGCACGACAGTCAACCCTATTGAAGTTCACGCACACATTTGCATAGGTACAAACGTCATTTGGTTATGTAGTAGTAATGGGCAATTATTTTGCGAGCGTTGTGTGAAGTGTCTGATGTGTGCTATGACTTCAAGAACGTTTGTATCTCCTACAAGTAAAATTCTGTTGAATTCTCTCACTCACCAACTAAAGCATCCTCCATGATAGTCGCGGTGTACAGCTGTTGTTTGAACACCGGCGCGTTGTCGTTGACATCGACCACGGATATCTCCACGTCTGTTGTGTCTGATAGAGATGGAACACCTCCGTCTCGCGCTGTTACAGTTAGTAAGTACCCTGGAAGAAATAAAAGTATATTAATATTATTATTTATTTATTTATATATACTTTATTGTACACCACAAATAAAAAAAAAAATATATATATCAAACACTACAAAATATACAATAGGCGGCCTTATCGCTTTCTGCGATCTGTTCCAGGCAACCTTGGAATAGACAGTGATTTTCCTGGACATAAAATGGGGCTGTCGTTGGTGCAAATATTATGTATACAATAAAATAAAATAGATACACATATTATACAGGGTGAAATTGAAAACATGCGACAAATCGAAATGGGAGATTGTTCTCATCATTATGAACAACTTTTACCATGGGACCAAACCTGAAATTACGAAAAAAAAAATCAGCTGTTCCCTACATTTTGACGAGTTATGCGAACATAAATGTAGCGAACAGCTGATTTTTTTTTCGCGATTTCAGGTTTTATCTCATAGTAAAAGTTGTTCACAATGATGAGTACAATCTCTCATTTCTATTTGTCGCATGTTTTCAATTTCAACCTGTATATACATATCCAAAATTATAGTTATATAAATACATACTTACTAAATATTTAAGCAACTAAAATAAAAGAAGACTGTAGGTGATTGCAGTTAGGACAACAAGATCACAACGACAAGTAGTGTTCCTTACGAGTCTTTTGAACACATGTAACGACTGCGCGCGTTTTATTTCAACTGGCAATGCATTCCACAAACGACGATTAATGACGGACAAGTAGGGCAAAGAACAGAGAAATGTAGCAATGGAATTTTATCTCCGATAATGGGGCAGATGGTCTCCAATGATGGAGAGTTGAGGGAATGTATCACTACATCGTTGATTGAGCTTTGACCTCATATTTTCGACTCAGTTTAGACGTTGATAGTACAAATAGAAAACTTCTCTTGTTTCGAATCGCACATCAAGTAGTTAGATAAGATACTTTGGTATCGAATGGCAGGATTAGGAGTAGTGCAAGCATTAAAGTTTGGGTTGAACTTGAAGATGTCCTCCAATGGGTTGTCGTGGGCTCGATGGTACTCACGTACCTACTATTCAGTAACACCAGAAGACCAAATTTTAAATTTTATAGATGGAAAAAAGAGAGGACAACAAGGGACCTTTCCTCTGGTTACTTACCGCTCATAGTCTCCCTATCCAGCAACTTGTTAGTAGTAATGGCTCCAGTCTGCGGGTTGATGATGAACTCCTGATCGTGATGAGTAACAGCCTCGTTAGATATCTCAGAAGAGAGGCTGTATGTGATCTGTGCGTTGACTCCCACGTCGCTGTCAGTTGCGGAGACTACTAGGACTGTTGTACCGACGGGCGCGTCTTCGAATACCTACAGGACAGGAAATTATTAATAAAAGCTTGCTAAGCCCTCGTTTTACAGGTACTGAAGTTTTACCTATAATCTGTTATTAAATCTCAATCATTCGATGCAAGCTTAGTTGTTGGTAGTTTGATCATTACAACAGCAACTTAACATAAGATTTGAAATCCAATTTATTTCATCAGAGAAATGATAAAATTTCAGAAACGGGGAGTCTGTGTTTTAACATATAAGATCAATATTTTAATTCTGAATGAAACAGAGCATTTAAATAAACACACTATGACTACGGATGCAACCCAAAGAAGACAGCTGCTCTTTTACGCTGAGCATTATTTCTTACCTACAGCACTATCATTTAATTTTCTTAAATGTTAGTGTTATAGAGTTATGAGGAAGAGGGTGGAAAGTTCACTCATCCTCCATAGAAAAGGGACGATCCTCCGACCGCACGGGTGTCGTATCTGGAGAAAAACTGCCCGTGTCGGGAAGTTGTATATTATGCTACTTGCGCGGTGCAGGATTTTACGTGACGTGTGCTGCGTAGTTCACATGTGCCGATGTAGATGGCACCACAGTGCTGCAGGTAAAGCTCAGCATTATATTGCTTTATCGTAGCTGTACCTACTATTCCATTAGTACAACAAAGGTTCCAATTCGATAATGCTAGCCTTTGAATTTTGCAAATCTCTATATTTAACGGATATTTAAAAAATACTTACCGAAGCCGTATAAGGAGCATTTTCAAACACAGGCGCGTAATTATTAGCGTCAGTGATATTGATCTGAACCATCGCAGTATCACTCCTTCCTCCACTGTCAGTCGCGGTGACTGTCAGTACATATCGTCGTTCTTGCTTGAAGTCCAGCGGTTGAGCAACAGTGATCAGTCCACGGCCATTTTGAGACGTGATCGAGAATCGGCCGCGAGTGTTGCCACCTGTTATCTCGTAGTGTAGCCTGGAGAAAAAAAAGTTTAAATGATGATGTGAAATTGAACATGAACGATAGGAATGGGTTTTTGCCAGGTTGTTCTTTAAATATAAAAGAATTCAACTGGGCCATTGACATTATTTTAAGTACCTAATGTCTATTTACTTTTCATTACATTTCAATAAAAGCGGTCTATCTGCTATCGAAGAGACAGAGCAGTAGTCAGTATTCAAATCGACGAAGTCAAAAAAAAAAAAGAGACGTTATCGGTTGCTTAAGCGGTTGAAATATAATAAAAATTCAACTCAATCAACAATCGTCATATTTTTACAATCGTCAATTGTTTTATGGTGACAAGAACCGGCAATGAGGGTTTTCACAAAAATTTACGCCACCAGTTGGCGCCACTTTGGCAAGAGGTCTTCCATTTCGGCAATTAATTTAAAATATATGATGACGTTCATCATTCGTTTCATTCATTCGTTTTTCATTCAGTTAGGACTAAAGAAAATATAGGCGCTTTGACACTTTTGACAGGTACTCGGACCTGACGTCTCAGTGCTGCCACTTAGTGAACGTCAATTCAGGAAACCCTCATTGTGTTTCGGCTCATTTGGAAACCAGCGTCAGTCCATGTATCATCTGAAATAATTCGTAATTTAAATATTATCTATTTCTAAAACTCACCTATTATCTTCATCGGCATCAGTAGCAGTGAGCGTTACCACAGGAGTGCCAGGCGGTTCATCCTCAGCCAATTCCACTTCGTATTGTGGAGGAGAGAACACTGGGTCATTGTCGTTCACGTCTTGAACTACGACTACCACTGAAGCTGTTGCTGAACGGGAGGGGGAGCCACCGTCTGTTGCTGTAACCTGGTAAGCGAAAGATAGATGGAAAGAAATGTTAGTTGAAAAAAATATGATAAAATAGTTGGGGTAAGGCTTGACTTGGGTTGGCCTTTTTCCAAACTATTTCTGAGGTAGGCATCCAGTCCTGCCAGGGTCGCGGGTTGTTTGAAAGAGTTACCGTGGCCCTTGGTGCAGGCAAGTGAAGGAACACGGGTGGGTTTCAGTTAGTAAAAGTCTGACACGCCCTCCCGCTCCGCCCAGAGCGGGATTTGATAATTTCCCAACAAAAAAAAAAGGTCGGCTTCCAGTCTAACCGGATGTTATACGTCAATTTACGCCAGGCGGTAACTAATTTGACAATATTAATTTTAGTTTGTGAACAACGGAATTGGCGCCACTATTAACGAATTTTTAGGTGAGTTTGTTAGGAAAGTCGTGTCAGTTTTTTTACCCAATCAGAAATCACTGTGCCTTCATGAAATTAGAAATGAGTACTCCGGTCCTAGATACGGCATTTTGGGTTTTCGAAACACTTCGGGTTTGTAGGTATATACAGCGTGTAACGGAAGGGGGGTATTAACCCTGAAGGAGGTGAATGTGCTCATGAAACTCAACAACTTTCCCCAAAGAACATAGGTCGAAATATGAAAAAAAAATTTGGCCCTCCCTTACAAAACTGACTACCAGCTGATTGATTTACTATGGGAGGGCCAAATTTTTTTTTCATATTTCGACCTATGTTCTTTGGGGAAAGTTGTTGAGTTTCATGAGCACATTCACCTCCTTCAGGGTTGATACCCCCCTTCCGTTACACGTTGTAGAATCGTCACTCATACCAGTGCCACAGTCTTTTTCTACAACGATGTGCTATATTACAACGTCCGGTTTGTTTTTTTTCCAAAATACAGTATGTAGATGGGTTTCATGGAAGATGTACCGAAAGCATTTAAGTATCTAATTACTTACTCATTCTTTTGCCCTATTCTTCAAATTAATTTACTAATTTTGTGGTAAGATTAACTTCAATATAAAATGCCTAAAACCCAAACTCACCATCAACTGATACTTGGCTTGCACTTCGCGATCCAGCTGTGATGACGTGTACACCCATCCGGACCGAGGATCGATGCTGATTGGCAGATCATTGTTATTGTTATACTCCTTGTCAGCCAAAGTGTAGGTTATCTCCGCGTTGATGCCTTCGTCTGCATCGTAAGCTTGCACCTGGAATAATCAAGGTGATATTGAAAATAGTGCCACATTGGACTAGTGGTTAAAGAGCAAATTATCGGGGAGCGAAGAGTCCTTCGATTCCCAAGTTGACACAATGTTATTGGGTTTAGATATAGGATCCACTATGGAATTCTTAGCCAGGAAGAGTCCTGGTTTTTACTAAGAATTTCATAATGGATTCAGAAGGAAAATCCCACAGGGACTTGTGCCCGGTTATAACTGCCGCTTCCTTGGATAGAGGGCGTGATAATAATATCAGCAAAAAGTTTCCTTTGCTTGGTACGCGGCACCCTATACAGACTGTAGTTCTTAATAGCGTGAAATAGATGGCGCTGCCTGTCGAGTATTGACGTTGTTTTAGTTTGAAACTAAAGTTTTTACTTTTAATGCATGATTACGTATGACTGAATTACGCGAAGGGTGTTCAGCAGCTGGCCATACCATCTATCATATTGTAGAAATAAATTAAATATATCAGATGTGTTGGTTACTTTTTTACAAACAGGTCATAACTTTCGTGACAATATTATGAACACAGCCTTAGAAACCACATGTATATACCTACACATGTGTGTATAAAATAAAGACGTTACAATGTAATGCTTTGTTAAGATAGATTAATAAACAATATTCTTTATAAAACTTAACACTATTGATATTTTATGGGATTATCAATTTATGAGTTCATTGTCGTCCATTCAGACGTCCATAGTAGTGAAAGACGTGGACGTGTTTGATCAGAAGACGCAAAACAGCCTACCACGGAACAGATTTATTTATCATATCATGGCTCCGTACGGACTCATAAGTTACTATCCCGTGCGAAGAAAAATCGAACTCTGTGTCTGGGGAAACTAGTGTTGATACCTATTGAAGATTCAAATAAGTAGATATCGTTTATTATAAAATTACACGCCACTCCACTGCTTGTTGCATACACTTTTCAAATATCTCTATAGACGTTTTAGTGGATGGTGGAGCAGTTTTATAGTAAGCGATCTCTAACAAAAACTGGACGCTTCACTTTTTTCGCTGTCACGAGTAGCGGACTCGTCCCACCGAAAAAATATATTTTGTAAAAAAATATTATATAAGTAACCAAGGACAACTCAGAAAAGTTGCCATGCATTTTTATATCACCAATCGACAGCGAATTATTAACTACATGCACTGGTCTATGCCATTTTAATTAAATACTAAAGCCTCCTGTGTCAATTCTACATGAGGGTTTTCCCACCTCATGGAGCGATATGTGTAAACTTGATTATTAGTTCCTTAAAAAAGGTGTTGTACGAATTCAGAAATACTTACATTCTCTACTCAGATATCATTTTACAATATGGACTTAAAACTTAAAAACTGAGTGTTCAATTTGATATAAAAAGTCCATTGCTCCGACAACTGTAAGTTCTGTATCATGGCCTGTAATCAGCGGCGACAGTCCAGCAATTACAGGCGCTCGAGCGAAATGCAGCGGGTGGTATTTAGAGCGATCGATGTAGCAAAATCAAAATCAAAATCAAAAGTCATTTATTCAAACTAGGCTGAGAATCAGCACTTTTCGAACGTCAAAATTACAAAAGACAGTCCCCCAAAACGCCCGCCCTTCACCACTTCCTAGTGCTTTCGCTGGGAAGAAGAAGTGGCGCAACAAACTCCCCAGCAGCACAGCTGTCTGTTCAGTTAGAAAATACTTGACTGAATACAATACAAGGTATGCAAAGCAATTAACATTACAAGACACAGGACACTAAATTCAATTATCTGCCATATGTCAGCTAGCAACGCCAATATACCAAGAAATACAATAAAAAACTATACGTAGGTACTCAAGCAAAAATTAATAAATGGAAATTAAATAAAAGCCTCCAGGTATGAAGGGCGTGACCGCTAACATATTTATGCAATGCTGGGTTCTGTTTACATAGCTGTCGCTTGAAGTCACAAATGATAAACTAGGACCATCGAAGGAAACTAAATAAACAAGTTATTACTAATTATAACAATAATAAAACCATGGTCAGCAAGACGACCAGTCACCACAAGCAGCACCCGTTCACGAGCATAACGCAAAGATCAGCCATTACCCCCCTCGCCATATTTGAGGGAAGGAGGCAACCCGACCCCCGACGCTACCGCAAGCAGTGACATCTGAGGGAGCATGACGAACTTGCTGCCGGTTGCTCAGGTAAGAATAATATGATCAATCGTCGAGGTCACTAGCTAACCACATATTGCAATCAACTCATTAGAAAACATTTAAATGGGTTGATTATGTCAATAATATAATAAAAATAAAACTAAACTGATTTGACTTATACAGCCCAATAAAAACAATTGTATAATGAGCTCATAGTATAATAACCTATCAGTAATCTAATTCTGGAGAAAGAACATAAACATTGTCTTGAGTTAATCAGGGCGACCAACTATTCTTATCGTTTAAGTAGTCGTTGATGGAGTAGTATGCCTTTGAACAAAGGTTGGATTTTACTTGAGCTTTAAATGCATTAAAAGGCAAATCTAGCAAAGAAGAGGGTAGCTTGTTATAAAAGGCTATACCAAGCCCAACAAATGAGTTATGAACCTTATGAAGCCGGTGAAAGGGAGCACGTAGTTTGTCCTTATTTCTGGTGTTAACATTGTGAACATCACTGTTTTTAGTATACAAGTGTATATTTTGCCTAATATATATGATGTTGGCAAATATGAATTGTGATGCAACCGTGAGAATACCAATATCTTTAAATAAATCTCTTAGAGAAACTCTAGCACCTAGCTGGTAAATAGCTCGAACAGCTCGTTTTTGAAGGACGAATATATTTTGTATATCAGCTGCTTTGCCCCACAGCAGAATACCGTAGGACATAACGCTATGAAAATAACTAAAATATACTAAACGAGCTGTATCAACGTCAGTGTATTGTCTTACTTTCCTGACGGCGTAGGCAGCCGAACTGAGCCTTCCTGCTAGGCTCGATATATGTGGTCCCCACTGAAGTTTGGCATCTACTGTTATTCCCAGAAAAACTGCTGAGCTCACAGTCTCAAGCGCCTCTTTATCTAAGACGATGTTGGGTCCTAGATTTCTAACATTCGGTAAGGCGAACTTTACACATTTCGTTTTCTTGGCATTGAGAACTAGGTTATTTGACGTAAACCAATCCGTAACTATTGAGAGTGCACTGTTTACCTCGTCAAAATCTAGTCTATTCCTGTCTACTTTAAAAATAAGAGATGTATCATCAGCAAACAGTACAACGTCACAGATTCCCTTTAAATGCTAGCAATCAAATTACCAATGGTCAGAACTTCCGTTGGAAAAAAATATAGGTAGTTCTGTGATGCCATATTGTAAAGGAGTATCTACACATTTGTCTTTAAAAAAGTTTGTTTACAGTGGCTTCTAAAAGCTAGTTGACATTATTTTATCCACCTCAGCTGTGACACACCTTATTATGATTTGAAATTGTAGTGATCCAAATTTTTGAACCGCTATAATGTTATTATTGTCTAGTTCAACTACCTTTGAGTTATCATAAAAAATAATCAAGCAATCCCTTAGGAGTGCGTGCTTATTTCTTTTATTATAAATCATAATGTGGTATCACTGAAGAAGAAAAATGTCAACTAACTTTTGGAGGCTACTTTATGTGCTATTTTCATGCTGTGTTCAATTAATTTGCCAAATAATAACATAACATTCAGGGGTGTCACATTTTGAAATGGTTGAAAAATTATATTTAAGCTTTGTTTTATAAACTTAACAACCCTGACGTCGTCGGAAAGTTTGAATGAAAACACTGGCCAAGAATGAGTCATACTCGCAACTAGCACGTAAGGCAATTTCCAAGCTAGACGTACTTGCACTTTGTCGTTATTTTGACGGAGCTTCATAAAAGACATAACCTGAGTGCCTGATAATATAATAACATTTCAGTAACATGAACCGGGCCCGCGTTGTGGTCTTTTTGACCTCGCACAGGTCTTTTTTGGCTTGATTTTTTTTTTTTTGTTTTTAGTGTAACTTTGTTAGTTTTAAATGCTAATTTTTTACTTTTTTGTATTTTCTGTGTGTCCAAAATATTTTTTAAATTCTTTCTTAACATTATATCGAGATCGGTGATCATTTTATCGAGCCCATCAACCAATACAATACTTAAAATGAAATAAGTTCTAGAATGATATCACTCACCCGAACAATGCTGTATCCAACCGGAACGTTTTCACTGACAGATTCTTGAAACAGTGACGTATAGAATCTTGGCGCGTTGTCGTTCACATCCTTCACGTTTACAAGAAGCTGGGTTGTATTGGACCGGGAGGGACTGCCACCATCTGGAATATAATCAATTTTTCATAACTCCGTAGGTACGATAAAAATAAGTTTCGTAAATATCTATTCAATAGCCGTTCTTTTCGGAGCAACGTTAAGTTGGACCCATAGGCTTTGGTAAGAACTACGACGGTATAGGTCTTCCGTTGCTCCCAAAGGTCAGTCTTTGACAATCCATGCACTGTTTTACTAGATATTCAAGATATATTTGGGCCATTTTCGTATTGTATAGATAGGCAATACCATACACATAATTAAATAAACAGAACAGAGTTTTAAGGTCAATCTAAATATCTACTTATATGAAGATAGTGAAACAGTCCATTTATCTACATTAATTTGGGCGATGCTCGTACTCTTACTGCAGCTAAGCAAAAGTACCTAAATGTAAGAGAAAAAGTTGCTAGAGGATCTTGTACAAACCTTGAGCTCTAATAACCAGTCTATAACTTCTGACTTGTTCATAGTCCAGCGGCTTCACTAACGACACGTCTCCGCTGAGACTGTCTATTGAGAACTGCATCTGAGTGTTTCCTCCGATGATCGCGTAACGTATTGCTGCGTTTGAGCCTACGTCTGCATCTGTCGCTCTAAAAAAGAGGGCAATGTATTAGTGACATACAGAAAATTACTGTGTTCTTATTATAACAGTGTTTTTATTTATTGTAATCAACATTTTGGAAGGCGATCACTTCTTTATGATTGCTTGCTGAAATAGTTGTGCTGAATTTTTGACAGTTCTACCATTTAAAACGTGTAAGACGTCCATTTTATTCCAAGAATAAAAATTATTTGTCGATTGAAAAATCAGCCCTTAATGACATAAATGCTTTGTCTGAAGGTTTAAAATGTTTCAAAGCACTTTAGACAGCTGAAACAATCAGCCGGATCTCGACCGTTTATACGGTCGAGAACTGTATCCATTTCGTAGTATCCAATATACAGCATATAAAATTTAATGTAAACAATAGCGTGAATCAATTGTATTTCCAGCATTGCTATGTTACAAGAGTATTTAATTTGCAAACATTCAACACTATCAAAACTAATAATTTCATGCGAAATTGTAAACAAATATAAATTTCTAACGGCTCACCACAACGGTGGGATGAAATATTGATAGTTGCAGTTGTCCGGGAGTAAAACAATAAATATGAACGCGGGGCTTTTGTAACAATTTCTATAACGATTTATGGCAATACAAATTTGAACAGCAGACGGTGCTTCGTGTTCAGGGGAAGATTGCCAGCTGAAAATATAGCTCTATTGGACCCTGTTGGGTACCAAGACAATGTTCTATTGGAAAACGTTTAGCAGAGTTTTGAAAGTGTAAGATATATACGTATTGTGCTTGTAAATATGTCTTGGAGCGGCTTTCATCCTTTACTACTTAGCTTTCGTAAAATATTGATTGCAAAACATAAAATTTAAGCCAGACATATTTACAATAGGATCATTTTTAAGTTCCAATACTGAGGTTGTTGACTTAACAAAAGCATCGTTCTCATAATGTTTGGCCTGGTTTGGCCTCATTAACCTGAAGATTTCACAACTTATAAAATATGAGCTGACCGTAAAAATTGTCACTCATTTAGTACCTTTTTGGTACGAAACTGTAAATACTTATGTAGCTAAAGAAGCTTCTGGTATTCAAATCTCTACCAGAAATTTCATTTATAATATTCAATGGGTAACTTACTTGATCCTCGCAACGACTGGGTTATCGTTAGCACTAATGTCCTCATCAACTGTCACTGTGTAGGTCTTCTCACTAAATTGAGGATAGTTGTCATTGTCGTCCAGAATGTTCACGTGGACTGTAGCACTGAGGAGAAAGAATTTAATATTGTATGTGTATACTAGTATCATTACATATAGATGACATTGTAACCTAGCATCGGTTCCCCGAGTGGGATTTATGCAAACAAACGTCGTCGGCTCACAAGCTTCTCACTTAACTCGTTGCAAGTTTCGAAAACTCATTGACTTACTATTTATCATCTTCAAGAATTTGTCTGGTCTGGTTTATCTATTTTGAGATCCGCTTCTATTTTAAGTAAAATAAATCATAAAGTGGCCTACTCGACACAACCTGTGTCAGATCCTGGTATGCGAACTACTGCGTACTTAAAGGACACGTTGATCACTATTAATGAAAAATAAGTGGGACTTCTGGAGAATGTTATTAGAACCTAATTATTAACCGAGATTACGTGGTAAATTTGACTACCTAGTAGAATTATTGGTACCGGTTAATCATGTCCAATTCCTATATGAAATAAACGTTTGGGCCAGAAAAGACTGAACTACAACAGCGAAAATCCGCGAAAACTGAAATGAGAGAGGTTTTGTCCAGAAATAAAAGGCCAAGGTTTTATTTCTTAAGCATACGTATATTTGCCAGAGGCCTGGCATGATTTAAAAAGAGCAAATTTTTGGGTATTATGATTTATAACTTTAAAATTAATTTGTAGGCTTTAGAGTAATATCGTTTATGTATCAAAAATAACAAACCTACCGCGTTCACCTATATACTTAACTCAAAATTGCAAACTTTTTAGTTATGTCACGATTCCTGCCAGTGAGCGACAATGTATAAAAATTGGTGTTGTAAATAAAATAGGTAAAGAGATCTCCACGTTTTGTCGTTTACGGCGCACAAATATCAAATATGAAAACAAAATGGTATAGTAATGCAAAACCTGATGATATTATAACAATAATAGTCAAGGAAGGTAAAATAAGAGAAGAAACTTAAGCAAATCCTTCGAATAAATTGAATGTAATAAAGTCAACCTGTGTGGTAGGGGCTGGGTTGGCAACTTGCCACGAGGTACAACGCAGGGCGAATTATCTGATTTCAATCTTATTACATAAAATGAGTTGTATCCAGTGTCTCTTTGGGACTTATATTGAATCATCAAAAAGCCAAATAATATATAGAACAGCTGTGCGATTCTGTAACCATCTCATCGTGAAAGCTTGGGTGAAGTGAGCGTGGAGTGAGCTGTCAATCGCTAGGGATTAACATTATTAAGTGCTCACTTCACTTATGATTTCACGGTGAGATTTTTACAGAATCTACCGGCTGGTCACCCTGTTTGGTACAAATTCACCAGGGGGGATCTATTAAGAGACAAATGTCAATAGGATACACATACACAGCATCCCCTTTTGTGCTAATATAACAACATATTGCCTTCAGCTACACAATTGGGGATGGCAGGAAATAATGCTATATTTATCAAGCGTAGTATTTATGGGCTCACTAATGACTGTTCATTGCGGAAATCGTTTACGATTTATAAAAAAATATATACAGGATGGGAGGGACATCGATGCGCAAACTACCACGAGTCTAGAACCGCCAGCTTGAAAATCAGCTGTTTCATAGAAAATTGCAGTTTCTACGCGGTCAAAATGTATGGAAAAGCTAATTGTTTTTAAATAATCGACTAAAATTTCCAACACAGGGGAGTTCGGAATCATGTACTAAATTCATGGTTACAGCTTGTGCGTCAATGTGCCTGCCACCCTGTAAAGGTGTCTTTTTAGTACATGTAGAGCATTTTGTAAAGGAGCTCGTCCTCAGGTAGTACTTACTACCACCATACCTTTTCTGCCGTAAATGCAATATTACTGTGTTCTGCATTTAAGGGCAGGTGTGCCAGTGTTATTCAGCAGGTGCGTCATATCGGCGCAAAAGCATATCTCCGGCGTCTCTGGTAATTGTAAATATCCTTAGGTGGGGGTCGCCATTTGCCATGAGGTCGCTGACATGTTTACCAACAAATAACAGTCATGAAAATTAAGGTTGAAAAACTTACGTGCTAGAAAGTCTATCAGACACAGGACTAGCTTGATCCGTAGCCTTCACAATCACAGTGTATCGAGCCACTTTCTCCCTATCTAAAGGTGATCTGGTCAACAAGGCTCCACTTCTTCCGTCTATGCGGAAAACATCCTGCGTTTCTATCTGTTCCGAATTGTCTATTGATTCGTTTATGTCTTCCGGGTTTAGAGTCTCCGCTGTTACTGTTTCTATTGAGTATTCCACCTGAAAATTTAATATTGGGTTAGATGGCATGCAATGAACCATATGCTTTATTATGTTTATTGGCGCTCTCATCTGAGTATTTACCTCAGCATTCTTCCCAATATCCTGATCCGTAGCCTTGAGAGTTAGTACAGTAGTTCCAGGGCTGGCTCCCTCTCTTACTGAAGACTCGTATTGCTGCATCTCGAAGACTGGTGAGTGGTCGTTGCAGTCGAGCACGTTGATCTGTTTAAGGTTTAATGTTAGTCCAGAATTTTGGAAACAGGCAACACACTGTCTTTACATGTGTATAATAGGATATGATAAATAATTCTTAGTATTTGAACAGCTGCATGTTAGGTATCTTAATTATCTGATTACAAATGAAAATCTGTTTCTTCAAAATCTCAGCAGGACAGATTTATCGACAGTCATTTTATGATACTTTAAAATTCGAGTCTATTTTGCTGGAACAGAATTTGGTCTTGGAAGGCAACGCAGTTTTATCAGTAAAATAATCCTGACCCAGGTCCGGAAAAATGCTATAATAATGAAAATAATGTCGATCGCTTACCTGTAAAGTCGTGGTACCACTCCTAGGCGGGAAGGTGTCATCCTGAGCCACTACTCTAAAGTAGTGCACATCCAGTCTCTCCCTGTCCAACCTTGCCTGAGTGGTTACCACACCAGACCTTGAGTCTACTGCAAACATGCCAGCAGACCGGGAGTCCAGGAGACTCGACATCGAGTAGGTTACTGGACTGTTTTCTGGGTCCCTACAAAAAAGTATAAGCAGCTTTATAAACAGACAATGGAATTGAAACCAGACTTTAATGCAATCACCAAATTTTATCAAAACATTCGTATTCAGAGTATAGCAGTTTCAGTCGATGAGTCGGGGATAAACAGAGATCAGGAGTGTCCACTGTTGACTTGATATGATCGGCAGTCAGTCGACCGTAAAGACGGGTGGGTGATTTGTTGATGTAAGAAGTCAGGTAGGACGTTCATGAAAGGTGTTTATCCTGCTAAGGTTAATAGGAGCAGGTGCGAATATATCGTTTGTTTCTTTCGTTGAAGCTTTCATAAAACTGATGGGAATCATGTTTTTATATGTGCCTAAGTAAAGCCAGCTCTAACTTTCTTTTTCCGAACGATAAATGTCCATGAAAGTATGTTGGTTTATAAACATCAAATAACACACCGTAATACGAGTAACTTCAAGCAATTTAATGATAGAAAACTTAAATAGAAAAAGAAAACCTATCAAACGGTAGGAATGCCAAGTAATTATGTTATACGGCAAGTAATTTATAAAGTGAGTTCAATAACAAGTCTTGTGCCGTAAAACAGATTAGAGTACCAATTTAAAAATGTTGAAAGCAAATAACGTCTGATTACACACGTTATTACTGCAATTCTTCGGACGTGATAAACCTCGGAAATAGAGGACCGAAGGGGAAGTTTTATTAATCTACTGTGGCTCGTAGCAGATATCTATTTAATAACTTTAATTTTCTGAAAATTCTACAATAACTTTTCTGATTGTATTGTTCTGTTATAACTTCTCCGTCCCGTCTGGGCTCTTAGACAATGAAATTTATAGAAACAAGTTTGTTGAATAGGATAATATTCATCGGCTTCACAGCGGTTTTGTATTTAGAAATCTTTAGTTTAGGGCTTTACACTTATACAACAGCAAAATTAATCCTTACATTCCAGACTTAGAAATCACATCCAATAAGGCATTCAGAGAAATACTTGAACCTATTAAGCACATAATAGAGTAAAACCCGACAAGCAATGATCTCGTTAGGAACAACTAAAATGACAACGTCATCATAGCAAATGATGCGATCATACGAGTACAAGCACCCTAGTGTTCGCCGACACGTTCATGCCATGCCCATGACAGCGGTTCCGAACCGCATAAAATAGATGGGACCATAAAGACCCAGCTTAAAGTCAATTAAAAGGACAGATGGTATATGACTAGGTGTTATATGTCCTGACGTTGATTAGGATAATGCTCACGTCCTGTTTGTTAGTACAGGCTTAAGCAACTTCGAATTAAGAGGTTTAGAAGTCATTAGTCTTCATTAAATGCTAGACTGCGTGACTCTGTATTATTTTGTGAAGATATAGGAAGATAGAGGAGACAGCACGGTTGGCGCAGTGGTTAAGCGACTGACTGCTGCGCTGCGTGTCGCGCGTTCAATTCCCGCACGGAACAAATATTTGTATGACCTACAAGTAGTTGTTCCGGGTCTGGCTGTTTGTGAGTTTATATGTTTGTTTAAACGCACCCACGATACAGGAGAAATGCCTAGCGTGGGGCAACGTTTTATTTAAAAAATATAAATAAAATATAAATATAATAAATATATTTAAGCGAGGACTTAAACGTTGGGAAAATCCAATTGATTGGTAAATTATGTATTTATGTTAATGTAGTAATCATTAAGTTCTTACCGTGCTCTAACTGTGGAAACAGTAACGCCTGGTGGTTGTTCCTCAGCTACGGACGCCACATATAATGCCTGCTCGAAATAAGGCGACTGGTTTCGAAGCTCTCTCTTCACTCTCCGCGCAATATCAGTGTCATTCAGTTCTTGATGATGATACACTATCTTCAACCTATGATCGGAATCCACAATGTTGATCTTGTCACAGTTGAATGTAAAGAGTATGGACACTTTCCACATAGGTTCCTGTATACAAATATCTTCACTAGCAACCAAATCACCTTGGCTTGCTTCAATCATAAACCTCGGATCACTCACGTCTAAAAACTGCACTTTACACATCTTTTGAATCGTCTTAGGTAAGAAAGCTGTAAGGGAATTCACGAATTGCGATTGCTTCAGACAAATGCCTTGCCATCGATCCGTTGTCGGGATAGCGAAACTAGCGTATGTTTCCGATATCCATTGCTTCGCTTCAGCTATTTTTACATCTATGGCCATATCAAAGGGTATTAAACTGTGAGATCGTTTCCTCCTACTATTATTTTTCGCTACGAAATCCTCGAACATTATGTTCGACCACGGGTAGGCCGTGGAAAGGACATTATATTGACTAGAGACTAATTCTTCTCCTTCTAACAACCTCCAGTCTATGCTCTCTTGATATATCGCTTCTCTTTTATCTCTGGTCGGCTGATCCTCATATTGTAGCGCTGCATCGTTTTGGTCGTAGACGCGATCGAAATCTATGTCATAAAGTTCAGCGTGTCTCCTACTACAGTCCTCGCCGGTAACCAGGACTCTTATAGGTAGACTGTAGTAGTCGATGTCGCGGATGCGTTCCGATGTGGAGTCAACGTAGAAAGTGAAGAGGTTTGGGTATAGAACTCCGTCACATCTTAGCCTTTTTCTCAAAGTGACGAGGCCACTGGTCCTGTTGACTTTGAGGATGTGATGGACGAAGTTAGCTGTTCGGTGGACATCGATGTTGTAGTTCCGTTCGGAGCCTAGTTTGTAGACGGCGGCGTCGAGGACCTCGTGCCCTGGCGGAGCGGTGTCGGGGATAAGGATGAGGTAGGCCCGAGTGGTCACCAGCGTGAGGATGGCGACCGTTGCGAACATCCACGCCCGCGCCATGTTGCTCCCTGTTCACCTACAGCGATGCCGCCGCGTAAACCAACCGCTTCGGTTCTCCATCTAAAACAAAAGAAATTGTATTCATAAAACATCATATTTCCACAATGACAACATTACATTAAATAAACATTTATCGGATGGTTATAAATAAAATGTAATGATTACAGTGCATTATTACGTACAGTTGCTTTCACACCGGGGGAGAAAATTACAATGGAAACTTAGTAGACAGACAATAATCCATCTTTTATCGCCACTCGATATAGTTTATGACGAATAAAATGATCGTCAAAAGATATACATTCTAGAATATGTTTCGACATGAAAAAGGAGCCGATTTAGTATCGTTAAAGTTTATTATTTAGCCGTAATACACAGCTACTTCTTACAAAGAAGTTTTATTTATACGGACGAAGTAAAAGTGAACGGAAACGCGAGGCAAATCGAGTGGAAACAACGCAACTTCAGTATGTTTTGTTTACTGAGAAAGAAAATTGAAAGAAAATACGGACACCTGTGCATCGACTTTGGGTCCAAACTACTTATACCGTGGATTGTTTATACACATTTTACGTATATGTGGTTATAATCAATATTTAATATGTGGCTGAATAAACACTTCTAAGCAAACAGGCCTAATGCCATTAAGAAAGCGCTACCTAATAACATTGTTTGATACAGGCAATTACGCGTGTTCGGGCTTTGTCGGCCCTTTCCGTGAACGGTCGCGCAGAGGTGTCCGCTACGGTCAAAAGATTAATGGCGTCAATTAATGGAGCCGGTCTCGTTCCCGCCAATATCCGCGTTTTCCAATTTTCCATGAGGGGGAAGATCATTTTACACCTGGGCATCCATGTATCCGATAATGTTGACGCTTGTAATTAATATACGGTTTGCTGCACGCAACATGATTTATACTTTACGCAAAATGTTCAATATAACTCTTAAATTTAATGCTAACATTTGTTTTTTTTGAATATCGTTTTAATTTATTCAAAGCATTTTAGTGTGTTAAATCATTTATTTTATTTTCTCTACGCAACATTTATAATTAAGAACTCTTTTTAATGCTATTTCAATAAGAGAATAACTTTTGGGGTTTTCAAACGATCACAGTAAACAATAAAAACTATGTAGACATCAACTTATATTACCTTTCTACGCACCCATAAAACTATCTACCTACCCATTTACCTAAAAGCCTGTGTAGTTTCAACTGCAAATGCTTTTAGAAAAAGACCGCTGGACATAAAAATAAAACGTATTTTTCTTTGGACTTGCGAATTGCGATGGACCGGACTGAAATTATCGACGGAAATGCGAAGCAACTAGTCCTTTAGTATAGAAGTGGGGACGGAAGTTTAGTAGGGTGACATATTTATGTTTTACTAGCGGCTTTACACATAGAGGAGCAGGTAGGTAAGTACTCTGAAGCGTTCCACGGAAAGCACTTTGAGTTGTGTTTCAAAGTCCGATGTGTAGTTTTTCATTTTAAGATTAATTAAAAAAAAAATCGAAATGTAGTCAGGCTGAGATTCCGAGACGAGACTTATTAAGATTATATAAAAAAAAAACAATGTATTAAGTATTGCCATCATTTAAAAAAATACGTATAAAAATAAATGCATATACGAGTATACTATCGTGCAGTGTGGCAAAAGCAGCAGGTTCAGTAAATATAGAGCAACATTTTCCACTATTTTGAAATACTGTAGATATGTCATTGATTTACGAGTTTTATTTCAGAGCTCACCCTGTGTATTTAAAAATGGCAACACCGTTTAACGACTGGTTTCGGATATATCACAGGAAATAAATTGTTACGTTCATTTCAGTTACGGAATTCAGTAGGTAACCGTTTAAGCAAACTGTTTAATCGTTTTGTAAACCACAGAGTACTAAACCACTAAAACTCTGCAAAATGTTTCCAAAACTTTTGTCAAACGAAATCGTGTTTGTTAGATAAGTAATAAAGAGAAGAGCGCTAAGTTGTTTATTTACTTCGTCTTTTATATTTTAATTATATCAGTTTAATAAAACAGATTATGTTATTAAAAATAACAATTATTTGAGCTACGAATCCACCAACCCGCACTGGGACCGCGTGGTGGATTATGGCCCACTCCCTCTCAACTAGAGGAGGCGTGCGTCCCACCAGTGAGAACATTATAGGCTCATTATGAGCTACGACCAACATAGAATATAATGTTAATTTTATGTTGCCAGTTTTCAAAATGTAATAATTAACGCGATTTTTTTTTCTAACCAACTTACAGTGATCGTTGATATCATATCAGTAAATGGTATAACTAATCTTGATAATTAAACAAAGTTTAAAAATAATGGGTAGGTACACCTATTTTTTTTCTCAGATTCTGTTCTCACGCCGCCATATTCAATGCAGTTTATTATAAAAGCCACACCAGAAATAATTGAGAGCCGTTCCGTCTCTCACAAGACCTAACACTATTAAGCCTTTCCCAACATAAATTGGATATCTCTCAACTTCCAATACCTACTTAAGTGCTATCTTTTATAGCAGGGAGCTACAAATTACATTTCATTTCCTTCTATTCGAAATCTACACAGTGTTGTAGACACTGTGTGCTAATGGTGCTATCAATTAAACGTGGCAGGAATAGCCGATTGGATTCCCATCGCGTCCCTTTAGCCGGTCATTCGATTTGGCACCCTTTGGTTAGCAATGGTATGCTTTTATGTCAATAGGATTACGTTGCTCTGCCGCACCTATTATGGCTGTATTTCTTTATTTAATACTTCAAGCACATAAATGTACAGAGGCGTGCTTAATGCCATAGGCATTTACTACCAGTCAATCTTTGGGTTATGCAGAGACAAACAGTAGTAGGTGCAATCATGAAAGTTGAGGAATAAATATTTTAAATATAAATGTAATATATACAACGTGTAACGTTAAATGCGCAAAACCTCACACACCCCACCTGATTTTTAATTCAATTGACCTATTTCAGAGAGAAAATATGTCATTAAAAAAATTGTAAAGGTTTTATGTGCTGTTTTAGTTTTACTGGCCATTCTGATCGTTTCTTGCGTCTGCGACGACGCTTTACGGAGGGAGGAGTCGTCACCGGGCCGCTGCGCCGCGCTGACATTGGCTTGCTTGACCTATTAATAAATAGACACGGCATCGCTTTTAATGAAGATTTTTTGAAAAATGTGACCTATATTAAAAAGTGGTTCAATTAATTTTGTGCTCGTTATTCTGATCAAACTATTTTCAGGTTTTGCGCATTTAACGTTACACGTTGTATAAGCACAAATAAATATACCTACTAAAAAGAAATAAGACAAACAATGAGAAAATATTAGCGTTGTGATGATACTGCTGGCTTCTTGCGAAAGTGCTCGCGAACATTAACTTTAAAGGATAATCGGTTGGTTGCCATCCTGATGTCCTGGGGGAGCGCATTCCACAGAGAGATAGGCAGGCTTTATTGACGGTGATAACAAACGAAGGTCTAAATTTAGTTAAATCGGCACCCTAATTGATTCTGACACTATAAATCACAATCTGAATCATTTTGAAGGATATTGCTAATCCATTGCTTCATATGTTTGAAAAAATTGTCTGCTCAACAACGTAAACAATGCAATGAATGTTGTTGAAGTGTCAAAATGAAAGCCATTCCTACTGTCAGTATGTTTCGCAATTATCCCGCAGATTCTAATCGTTTCATAAAATAATAAATGCGATTTTATGGAAATTAGTACTTAATAAACAAAACAAAAATGAATGTATAAAAAAAAAAAAAACAAAAAATATATTAATCAAATTAAAGTGTTCACAAACTAAACGAATGAACATTAAATTAAATTTTCTAATCAGTAACCTCATTCCACTTAAGTACCAATAAACATGAATTCATTCACTTCAAAGTGCATTCCCGATATTGTTTAATAAAATGAGTGTAATAAAACTTTTTACTCAAGAATCCCACGAGATAATAAATGATTAAACTCTCCCTTTGAAAGTTGAGGCTCAGGCATGTTTCGAAACTGAACTATTTCACCTTTATTACATTAAATTGGTGGTATAAACGGTGTGACCAGCCCGACTAGCTCACATAGAAGGTATTTTATTCAGCTTTAATTGTCGGCTACTGGTTTTATTTCGATATTCCCGATGTAATGCGTCGTTTCAATGGTAATGCTTAAATTATGTGTCGAGAAAACACGTGATTGTGAAAGAACAATGGCAGCCGCCCATACATTGTTTTAGCTGAGATTAAATTCCTACGTCTTTAAATGAAAAATATCTTGTTTAACTCAGCGTCACCTTCTGAATTAGTTTGTGCAAGAATTTTTGTTCGGGAAGGCCGAGAATAATAGATATTCAGTCATGAACTTTTGTAGGTTATGTCTATGGTAACTTGGCTAAGGGTCCCGAGACGATCAAATGCACTTGACAAGTCGTGATTGAAGCGAATATTGGTCGTTTACCGAGTATACTTGACGCTAGCGTCAAGATAAAATACACGGTACGTTAAAATGTGTATACAATAGGTGTTTAAAACAGGTCTAAGGCTGCCAGTCACCGTGAGCATTGTTTTAGATATTGAGGCAAGCCATAGGATTAACATTCTAGGATTTTAAAAACACTTGCTAAGTTTCAGCTTAGCAAGTATTTATAATATCCTAGAAAGTGTGAGGAATATGTTAAGTTGATGTGAATCAATAAAACAAGTTTGTAAAAATGAAAGAAAACGGGAAAAACAATCGAAAACAAAACACAGAACGCAAGCGTCAGTGATCGAGTATGGTATCGACCTACAGCAACCAATCAACAATCGTCAATAGCCAAGCTATATATTTTTTTTTATTTGGGATACTAGTCTTTTTGCCGGTCAATAATTAAAAGTAATTCATTTATTTTTTACACGTGTTTTTACCTCCCTGCAATGAACACTTACACTTAAAAATAAACTGCGTTGTTAATTCACTTACTCCGTTTAATTATAATAACAAAATAAAACTGATTATAATTCAATAATGCTGTACTTACTGTCACTTGGCAGAATAAATATAAAATGGCAACACTAAAAGGTAATGAAAAAATCAATTAACTTTTCATTTAAAATATTTTTTTTATCCGGCCTGGACTAGTTAATGTGATACTTTGAAAAAACGTAGAAAAATAATGGAACTTCCTTCGTAGATAAGTCACGTTTAGACGCTCAAATTTAACTCAGCTAAAATTTCGCCATTGTTCTTTTACACCCGTGTTATCGGTCAAGCCCTATCGGGGAAAAAGTGCCACGATAGAGAGATATTGAAATCAGCCGTGCGATTCTGTAACCATCTAACTGTGAAAGCTTGGGTGAAGTGAGCGTGGAGTGAGCTGTCATTCGCTATGGACTAACACTATTAAGTGCTCACTTCAATTATGATTTCACGGTGAGATTTTTACAGAATCGACGTTTTATACAGGGTGAAATTGAAAACATGCGACAAATCGAAATGGGAGATTGTACTCATCATTATGAACAACTTTTACTATGGGACCAAAGCAGAAATTGCGAAAAAAAAAAATCAGCTGTTCCCTACATTTTGACGAGTTATGCGAACATAAATGTAGGAAACAGCTGATTTTTTTTTCGCGATTTCAGGTTTTATCTCATAGTAAAAGTTATTCACAATGAAGAGTACAATCTCCTATTTCGATTTGTCGCATGTTTTCAATTTCACCCTGTATGATTTCAAGTGAGTTATCTGTCCAATCTCTTAGCAACTTGTTTATTAATTTTAATTCAAGTGTTCTGTACGTACTTAGGTAGTGAAAATATAATAAAACCAGCTGCGCCCCGCGGTTTTACCCGCATAAGTCTCGATCCCGTAGGAATATCGGGTTAAAAAGTATTGTATGTGTTAATCCTGGTTATAAACTATCTGTGTGCCAAATTTTATCAAAATTGGTCCAGCCATTTGAGCGTGAAGAAGTAACAAACATACACACACACACTCACAATTTTTCGCCTTTATAATATTAGTGTGGTTATTTGTGCTTAGCAAATAAGTACAGTGAACTATTAGAGCAATCAACTCGACATTTTTAGAGCTTAGGCCTCTATCTCAATTTATGTAAATTTTCAGAGTTTAGTTGGTCAACAGACAACACAAGAATGAACAAAGTTCCAAAGTTTATGAATAAATCAATCGAAAAGATTTTCAAAAACTTTAGTGATAAGTATAACATGGCGCACAGTTTCTAAATTATTATTTTTACATACAGCAACCCGCGCTGGGTCCGCGTGGTACATTACGGCCGAGGCTTGTGTCCCAGCAGTGGGAACGTTATGGGCTGATTGTGCTTGTGCTAAATCGAAGTACAGACGCCAGCACATCAAGCTACTACAATCTGTCAAATGGCTTTAATAGATTTTGAACTTTATCGCTAAAGCATAAGGTTCCAAGTTGATTGGGAAAATTTGACAGTTTCGGGTAGCTTGATGTGCTGGCGTCTGTACAAACCAATTTAAAATAAAGAAAAGTTAATAATGATAAAACAATGTCTAATAATTATGAATTTGAATATCGTAATTATCTTTCTAAGACGCTGAAGATATAAGGCAAGTTAATAAATGCGTGTTAAAAAGAAAATTGGCCAGTATTCTTTTGAAATCTTTATGCAAGAGGGTTTCTTAATTTACTTTTCCATTAATTGGTGGTCTTAAAAATAATTGCTCGACGCACAAAGGCTATAAAGTAATTTTGACAAATGAATGAATGAAGGAGAGGAGGAATGAAATGAATGAATGGTACAGTCTGCATCCGGTGATAGAACAAAGGCTTTGCTTGTCAGTTTATTTGTTATCTATGTTTGGAAAATTAAAAAAATATTGTGACATTATAAATCACCTTTTTGCATCTTTTTGTCTTCAGAATATAGATTACAGACAGAAAACAATAAAAACCTTTTACCGATTTTAAAATTGCTATACACATATTTATGTGTATTTTTTGCTACCTACATCAAACTACAGGACAACCGATGTATATTATATTGCTCAGTAGTGTAAAAATAGTAATTTCCTATTGCATTAAAATAGGTAAATAAACTTTATTTTGCAATATCTATTTTCAATCCAATTTTCTTCGTTTTCCAACTTTGCCTATTTCAAGTTGGATGGAAATTCCCGGTAGACGCAATCTGCTGTAGTAATTGAGCCTTAGCTGCAGTTAATAGTTTACCCGACCCTATTATATCGATTTAGTTACCAGTAACTAAATCGATACAATAGGGTCGAGTTTGGCACGTTAGCCCTAGATTGAGACACTTTGAGAGTTAATAACATTATTATAGCAACGCAAACTAATGCCACGTAATAAATTATTATAAGAAATTTTCTTGTAATGAAAACACAGTTTGCTAAAATTATAATAGGTATACTGTTATTCTTGGGACAACATTGGAGTAATATAATTCAGATAAATTACCAATTTTCACGTGACAGCAAGTGAAATGTGTAGTTAGTTAAACATGATATTGTACAGATGAAATGAATTATATTTTGGTATATAATTAAACTGTTACAAATAATGTTTAGATTCATATCTTTGATAAACATAAATCATTACAATATACTTACTGTTTAACACAAGACACGTTTCTTGATTATACAGCATTTTTCAGAGAGGCGTGGTACTGATACAGACAAAATTTGATCACACTTTTCTGATACATGTACAATCTGAAGGAAAAATTCTAAACTCATTTTTCCTGTAACCACGTTACCGTTTTATATCCTGAATTCCTGTTCTCAGTTGCAATACTAAGAAAATTTAATATCGTAATACGAATTTCACACGTGCTTGAAAGACAGTAGGTTTGAACGTAGGCAAATAAAGCGGGAGTGGGGAGTCGGCCTAATCTGCATGCAACGTAGGGCCGCGCGTTATTCTGAATCGGGATAAACGGTTTCATTTCTATATTAAACTTTTATACACGCGTTTTATTTTTATTTCAAAATTTTTTCGTTGACTACATTTTTTTCTGTAATGTTTTATGTTTGAGGTGCGTTCATTACTGTGTTTCCTCGGTTAAGAGTTACATAAAACAAATATTCAGTAAAGTTTTATGGGAAACATTGTATCAATTTCTGAACTAAGTGCCACGACAAAAATACAGAGGGATTACACACGAATCAATTAGGTAAAATAATTAAATTAAATGTATGCTACCGGAAATGCAGCCGATATTACCCACCGTCGACTGACGCAGCTTGTGGGAAGGTAACATTTGGTCTAACCCCTTCGTACTTAATGCATTTAGAACTAGCATTTATGTAGAAACGTTTACTAGCAAAATAGTTTTATTTTTACCATAAAGCTTAAATATTTAGTTTACGAATACAAACCTACCTATTAAATTAAACATTTTGAAAATGTATAACAGGGTAATAAATTAACATTTAATTTATTATAACCATTCAACACAAATCGTTAATTGTTCAAGATAAATCTAAATGTACGAGTAGTAAAGTCAGTGAGTTTAGTTTAATTAATGATTTTTATGGCTTAGGTTACGATTTAAAATAGGAGTATTTATGTAATTAATATTATTGTTGTTTTATAGGTCGTTTACATTGAGGTTTCCTCTATTATTTAATAGTTTTTTGGATTATAAAGTGGGTGAGGAGAAATTCGAATAACTACGAGTAAAAAAGCATATTCAAGTATAGTTTTGTTGCCATAACACGTGTTTTACACGAAAGTGTTAATCGCGAACACACCACTATCGTAAATTATTTTTATTACAATGCAACAAAAGTCCTAACTACCACAATCCCTACCCAACTTTTCAAAACCAAACGAAAAAAATAAAAGAAATAACGTGAATTCGGCACGCATACATTTTGGAACACACACATCGGAACTGTTATCCCAGCTCTAACTCCTTTTCACTTTAAAAATACAGTGTTATTTGTTAGGCCGCTCACGCACTAAGTTCTCGCAACGCAGGGATCGTACGAATCATACAATTACGTACGGACGTACGAATCGGAAGATTTAACCCTCCCGTGTACGTTTGACGAATAGGGACGTTCCGTGGATGGAGGTCGTGCGATCCTGGAGACAAAGTTTCGAAATCTCGAGTTGATTTACTTTTTCATTTCCTTACTTATAATTCGGGGCGGGATTGGATAATTGAATTATGAGACTCGGGGTGATTTTTTTGTTTCTTGGAAAGTTTTGATGTTTTTAACTTCCTGCTTTTAGTAGAAAATCAATGTACTAGGAAGGTATTTATGACTGTTTTATGTTAGCAATAAAAAGCGTTATGTTCCTACCCACTTGAAGTCTTTAACCAGTTGAATGAATGAATGAATGCAGCGTACTGCTCTATTGAAAGTTATTGCTCTAATTCGCATTGAAAAGACTTTTAATACCTTACAGCTTCTAGTACGTTTAGAAAACACTTATCTACCCCTGCTTGCTGGTACAATTCTGTTAATCTGTAACTGGATTAACGGATGTAGGCATTATACTTGCATTAGGTGTTCAAAATACTTCAGAATCGAAGTTATGACTAAAGTGATACAGAAAATACAAAACAACTTTTATAAAAACGAGAAAACAAACGAGTTCTGTCGAAAATATTTGCGTTCCTTATGAAATCATTAAAAATAATATCATAATATATAAGGCATGGATTTTAATTGGAACCCAAACAGGCCCGTTTATTTCAAGTACGTAACAATAAAAAATACGATATTTTGATGGCTTCATATAAGTTCTGTACCGTTTTTAGTGCGCTCTGATATTTTTATAACTTTATGCAGTTGCTCTGGTTTATTTACGTTAGCTTATGCACGGCAGGTAGGTAGGTACTTTTCAAGACTGGCTAATGCCAGCAAGTATTCAAGTAATTGCTGACTTCGTTCTAGTAATAATTTGCATCTAGTAAACCGCTTTAATGATGGCGTATTATCACTTAATTAATTAAATATCTTGCTTCGCTACAAAATAAAAACTTGGCGTGCCATTTAAGTATATTCAGCGATAAGCCAAGTTGATAAATAAGGAGGCTTACGTCGAATACACAATCATATCATATCCACATTCTTCGCATATTCTTTCAAACAAAAAGGATTTTAGAATTTACATTTGTTTAAATACAAGGCCGTAATTTGACCAATTATTTTCAACGGAACTTCTGGAAAACTTGATTTTCTCTCTAAGTTACATATTTTACTTCTGCAGTCAAAAACTATTAAGAAACCCAGTAGGAAATGTATCTACGTTACAATGTTAGCACTTTCTACATATCGTCGACGAGTATTCTAGTTATTTACTTATATAGATCAAATAGAGGACCCGTTTGGCTCGTTCCTCGGATCATCGGCTTTCTGTGCAAGATGCCTGCCTTTGGCAGAATGCCTATATACACAAGTACCTCATGATATTAATAGAGTTTGTTAAGGTAGCTTCTATGAAAGTAAAGGATGTCAAGAGGTTGGAAAAAGAGTGTGAATCAATATTTTTTTTGTAATGGAGAAGAGACTAATGTAAAATAAAACGAAAAACCACAGATTCTCGGTAAATTCCTTTTTTTATATGCAGGCAGACAGTCGTAAAAATTGCTAGTCTCAAATAATATTGTTTAATTCTACTATGCCGAATGTCCAACGGTTGAGATGTCCCACCGAGTCAGATCATTAAACTAAGAAAACTGTCTCATTAGTATTAGAATAAAAAGGCTTTTTCTCATATAAAGATCACTTATTTGACGTGATATTGCCCATTTAAGACTCTTTGATACTGCTTTAGTGTAATCTTCGTTTAAAACAAGAGGGACCAATGTAGGTCAAAAAAAAATCTCATATAAATGTGTGAGAAATGAGACCACCGCCGTGGAAAGAAAGAAGAAAAAAAAAGAAGGAAATTAAATTTATTTGTGGAGGGCCTTGTCAATTTATGCCAGACGATATCTCCGCTGTAATCTCCTCAACGAGTCTTCAATAGATAGCATCCAATACTTTAAACACTATAAGATTACTTACGAACACGATCGTCTAGTGGGAAACAGATAAGAAAATTCTTCGAGTAAAATCTCTGGCTAAAGAATGCCGTTGTTTCACCTGCCGAATAGTGTGACGAAACTAAAACAACAATCGATTCGATTCGTCCGCATAATCGATGATAATCAATCGATGGTTGCCCGTTACTCGATCATAGCTTCATAGACAATGCGATAGTGGTGTAGAAAAAAAAAAGTATATAACACAAAGCAGTATCGACCGCAAGGGGTCGCCGGCCTATGATTGCTGGCTTCAGTGACGCAGTGGCACTTAACGAGAATTTTAAATTCAAACCAAGGATTTATTTGACCCGACTGCAGGTTTACGAATGCATAAACATTTATTTTCAGAATAGATCTTAAAAATACGAATAAACGAGCTGGCTAGCGAGGCCCGCAAACTTTGTCGTTTTTTTACGAAAGTTTAATTGGGTTTTCCTGTTAGGAAAGTCCTAGTTTTAGGAAGTTTTGGCTTAGATTTATTCCAGATTAAGAGGTGATAGGCTGTACATCTAAATACCAGCTATCTACTAAGTACTAAATAATTCACATAATGTGGTATCTAATTGGTACCACATTACGTGACTTATTTATGAATGCCAAATGCTATTTGCCTTATTGCCTTAGTCTTGCAACGGAGTTCTGAAGACTTTCTTACATTTATTATCGTCTCAACAACTCAATGTTTTAACTACATTCCTGGTGAGCCCATGGCCTGCAATAAAAATTTATGGCTGTTAATGCATACTTAAAACAACCGCGTGCAACCGGAGATTCCTACAAAAATCGATTGTGCAAACACCAAATGCCTTCAACTAGAAAATCAATCAATTAAAGTTATGTTTTTTGAATAGTCTTCGTGGAAGAAACTCAAACAAACAGTCACTTTTCATACTTTACGGGACTTTCAGTATTGCAATTGCTAAATTCCTTTGAGAGAACCCTCGTACAAATAAAATGCAAGCACTCATTAGAATTTCTTTACGAAGTATTCTAAAATATTGGCACTTTACTACATATTGGGACTACTCTAGTAGGTCCTATCTTCTCATACTTTACCAGCCGTGCGATTCTGTAACCATCTCACCGAGAAAACTTGGGTGAAGTGAGCTGTTATTAGGCATTAACACTATTGACACTGCTCACTTCAAGCTCACTTCACTTATGATTTCACGGTGACATTTTTACAGAAACGACCGGCAGCTTTTTTACTCGGCTCCTTTGGGTTGTAGCATAATTTTATATAGCCCATAAACCTTCCTCAAGAGTTGGGCTATCAAATACAAAAAGATTTTTTTTAATCCTGTTGGTATTTCCACAGATTAGCGCGTTCAAACAAACAAACTCTTCAGCTTTATAATATTATTAATAAGTAAGTAAAGATTTAACGAGTAAAGGACTTCAAACGAATGCTTACTCAAGGAATTCTTCTCAAACATTGTTACACGTGTATTTTCTTAACAAAAATCTATTCGTTTGAAGTAGTTTATCTGCGAAGCCCACGTCTCGGTTCGAGCACCCACTTGATAGTGTCGGCAGGCGTAATAACCGAGAGAGGTTCGTTATCTCGGCGCAGACGGCACACGTCTGAATGGCCTCCATTGACGTCGGCGAGAAGCATTCGAGTATTGCCCCCCTTAATTAAGAGGGACGAAGAGTGGTTTGAAAGCGTCGGCGGTGTACAATGCCTAGGCATCCTGGTTGTTTTGAGGGTCTTCATTGTTCTTGGATCGCTTGCGTTTCCACCTGGAGTGAGCGAGTGAGCCTCTAGATTGACTTCACAAAGAGTTTTGCGAATGTGCTGTACATGTCCGTAGTTATACGTTTTAAGATGCTCGCAATTATTTTTAATTGCTAAGAACTTTTTGTGTGAGGTGTGCAGTTTTAAAAACATGCTTTTGATTTTTGTTTTTCTTTGGTGGGACGTCGTAAAATATTATGGTTTTACTTACAAATTTTTGTAAGAGTGAAGATTGCAATGTTTTTACAAAATGACTTTAGTGTTGCTTTCTGCTTTTGCGAAGAAGTATCATTAAAAACAACTTTTGAAGATACATGTGACATTATTTAAAAAAAAAATAAATATGCTTTATTGTACACCACAAAAAAAAAAATCGAACACTGTATCACTGTATTCTACACATAGTACGTTTAGGTATCATGACAAAATACAGACAATAATTTCCCTCCCAGCATTATTTCAGGCTGTCGATCTCCAACGGAGTGGAAGGCGTAACAAAGTATCATATCCCCGAAACCCAAGTATCACGTATGTTGACGAGATAAATCCGGTATATCAACAAAAGCGTCCAATTCTCTTTTGTTGTAAGCAATTTTCTGTGAAAATCATATCAGAGGGTTCCTTTTGAATCGGTGTAAGAGGGTTTAGGCCTTCCCATTCAAGCCTTAGTTACACTTGCCGAGTTGCGACGTTAAACCAATGCGGTGTGGGGTGGGGTGTCTTCAATGGGATAATGTATGGTGTTTTGTGAAAGACGCGGAAAATATTGAGTTAAGGTGATAGTGTTTAGGGTGTGCTGGAGTTTTTTTAATCGCGGTTCTTTTGTGGGTCATCGTATGGGGGCGAGACACGGTAAAGTTTGTAATAAAATATAAAACCACCCTTATGTGAAGTACCTACAGGGTATTCATGTATGGCTGTCGACCCCCTAACTAATGATAGGACATCGTTATTCCAAATTATTGTATTAAACACTAAAATATCAAACCTGGCAATAGCATCACATAAAACAAATCGGCCATAAACACAACACGATCGGCCATAATCCAGATACACCATAAAATATAATGTCGCAGTAAAAAAGATATAGTCTAATAATACGCGTTACGTAACAAAGGAAGTGTACACGCATAATTATAAATCTTTTGCATCTCGATCTGCTATGATTGGACGAATTGCATGACCATATCACCCGACTAGTGAACTAAGACCTTTCATATAACACACACTGTTTTATTTTTTTTATTTATTTTTATTTATTAGGGACAACAAACAGCAGTATATTAAATATGACACATGATTGGAGTACTAAACTAATAGAATTAACAAATACACTACTCACGACGTTATCCACAGATTACCATGTAAAATAATTAGCATAGGTACTGTTAATAATAACAATAAGGGCAAACTTAAAGATAATGATTACAAAGTTAAAATTATTATTCGGTTTGTTATTAAAATGTATCTCGGAAAGCAAAAAATAAAGTGAAAAAATCTAATAATATCTGCGTCTTAACACTAGGAACAAATTTAAAGGTAGGAATCAGATAAAATCGGCATGCAAAAACAAGAGAAAAAGAGAGAAACAAAAAATAAAAAGAAGGACGAACTTAAAGCTATATAAATACCTACATGAAGTATAAGAATCAAAATTAAGTAACATCGAAACTGTCCTTTCTTTGTAGCGAAGTATCGTGTTCTAAAGGGGGTGGGGAAGGCCCACCAGCGGACAATACGCTCAATGGGAACTTATACACAATAGCTGAAATCCACAAAGTGGTTTCCTTGATATTTTTAGTTTAGACTGATTGAAGATAGGTACCTAGTTTTGGTTTAATCTTGTGGCATGGGGGGTGGGATTTTCAAGTTTGCTTGATATTAAAGTTAATCGCGGCAGGCGTATCAGGCAATAGTCCAAAATTGTGAACGAATGTCTTTAAGATATATAATAACACAACTTAATAACTTTTAAGGGGGTTATTTTGAAGGGATGATGGAGTAAAATAAAAGGTGCAGCCTCTGCGATGCTTATTTTTATCGACCAAGAAACGTGCAAAAACTTTTCAAAATATTTGTGTGATAAATATTAACCGACTATCTCCCTCCTTTCCTTTCCTTTTCCTTTCTTCTTTCTATCTTTCTTTTAGTAGTGTGATAAGAAACATAAAATAACTCCCATACAAAAGTGTCACTATCAAGCGCCTACCTAACATAAACGTCCAAGCAGACATAACCAAACAAAATGATTTGACCACTTCATACCAGATTGCACTCCGCAAATATTATATAGCGTAAACAAAAACATTAAACGCTAAAATAATAACCAGAAAGTGAAATAAAGAAACCTCGATATTCTACGTGTTAAGTCCAATTAAAACGGAGCTTTTACTTAATGTAATATGTTAGTACTTCGGCATCTCGCTTAGTTGGCCGCCACACCGCTTTCACATACTCGTACCCATGCGAATCAACATTACCGAATGATTTTCTAATTTAAACCGTAACATAATTATAATAAGGTACTATTCCTATTTTCGGCATGAACATATTCTGCAATGAAGAACTACGAGTTGGTACCATACGGTGAGAGAAAACTTGGTTTTCTAGGGTCGAACGAACACATGTTAGCTTGATATTTTATTGCTCTACTTGGAACGCTAAGTTTCTTAGAGATTTATATTTTTTGTTTAACATTGGCAAAAGTGTGAAAAAAGTCAAACAGGGAAAAGTGTATAGCGAAGTCAAATTACTTAGCAATTTGTGATCGAAGTGAAGTATCCGAAAACTTGAACAAAGAAAGTCGACGGAATTGTTTAGCTGATCCAATACAAAAGAGAATTTCCTCGCACGTTGCTCCTTGTTTTGTTTCTGTTAAAAGTGAATCAATACAACTTCCCATCACAATGATTAATTTTTACCATGTTCAAAACACCATTGACGTGTATATAACGAAAATTGTACTAAAATGAGTTCAACAAAGGTCTTTGTTAAAACAGAACACAGTAAATCAGAAGTTTAAAATAAGAATATCATCGTCGTAATGGCGCCCAGTCGTAGCACTGACGTGAAATATATTGCGAAAAGACGATAAAAATATCGTAATGGCTTTGTCGACTTCTATCGTTTGCAATAAAAAGCTTCAAGATTTCAAAAATATGATTCGCAACACAGCCAAAGAATCCTACGTAGAGAGAGAGATGTAGCACAAGAACACGGCTAAAACAACGAAACGTGGATTATTTGCAAATTGAGTCTTATATGAAAGAGGTACAGTTTAAATTCCTTTACTTGTACAATTTTGTAACGTTATACAGGAGATGTTGCAAGCTCGCCGCCAAAATGAAAAATATTAAAGGACTCCTGAATTTCAAACGGCCATTTCCTATTGTACAAATTGAATGGAATTTCTTGATAATGTCTCGTGCCTTTATTAAAACAAGAAAGAATGTGCAATGAAACATTTTGATGTGGAAATATTTGATGTTCCTGATGCTACAGTAGATAAGAATTGTTGAATTTTGGGGAGGGAATGTTCTAAGAAAAAATTTCATAATTTTACTATCGTTAAACTTTCTCTTTACGAAATTGTATGATTCATAAAATAGTAGCTGCAGATTGCATCTCAGCGTAGAACTAGATACTGGCAGACTGAAGTAATTTGCTAGCAAATCATTAAGTATTGTATTTCTCGGAACGCTTCCGAACATAACAATTACCTTAAATGAAAGCCGTAGAATCTGCTCCAGACTTCCACGAACCCCGAGGAGCACTCAATCAACTCAGCAACTTAGTCTTACACCATAAATCTGACGAAAATGCAGGCGGTTCTTAAATTCCTAATTGCTGCAGAAATAAAATTTTACAACGCCGCCATAATATTAGCATAGGAAAACTCTTACTGGAGTACTCAAAGTGTTATAGCTTTGCAAAGTATCGGGGACAGTCGAGGATCTAAGGATTGGAAGGCTAGAGGGTCTTCAGATGTCAAGTGTGAGTTCACCGGTTCTCTCGCCTTGGTAAGGGCTGCCCCCTTGTGTCGTGAGAGTGAACAAGTGTCCTTTGAGAAAGTTAACATTTGCGATGTAGGCACTTCACGTTTATGATCTGGTTATGGATGGTGTTCTTTGAAAACTCTTGTGTTTGAAGATCTTGCTTGCGTGTGTTTTTGTTTTGTCTGTTTATTTGCTTGCAAGATTGCTAGTGTTGTGCTTTTAAACTTGCTACCGGTGTAAACTTTGACGGATAGGAAGTTCAGCGTATGTTTTTGTTAAACACAAAAATATTAGGATCGTGTCTGTAAAACGGAGTCTATTTTATTTGCATAAATTAATTAGGTAACCGGTGAACGAGGTTAGCTGGGAGTTTTATAGCTGGCTTATTTAAACTTGACCAACCTTATCCATTCACTAATAAAATAAAATGTAAGTACAGACGCCAGCACATCCAGCTACCCGAAACTGTCAAATTTTCCCAAACAACGTGGAACCTTATGCTTTAGCAATAAAGTTCAAAATCTATTAAAGAAATTTGACAGATTGTAGTAGCTTGATGTGCTAGCGTCTGTACATATCAATACTACGTATTCTGCAATTTCCTCAAAGCTTGTATTGTTTTTGTATTTATTTATATAGTTATTTAGTTAGACATTTAATTTAGTACAGTCGCCAGCACATCAAGCTACCACAATCTGTCAAATATCTTTAATAGATTTCAACTTTATCGCTAAATTATAAGGTTCAAAGTTGATTGGGAAAATTTGACCGTTTCGGGTAGCTTGATGTGCTGCCGTCTGTAAATAGTGTATATAGTTACTTGTGTTAAGTATTGTAAAAGTTTAATACATAAAAATAAATAAAGAATTCCTTAAATAAAATATTAATTTGACGGCACGGTTGGCGCACTGGTTAAGCGATTGACTGCTGCGCCGCGTGTCGCGGGTTCGATTCCCGCACGGGACAAATATTTGTATGACCTACAAGTAGTTGTTCCGGATCTGGCTGTTTGTGTATGTGAGTTAAACTCACATACACAAACAGCCAGATGTTTGTAAACGCACCCAAAAATACAGGAGAGATTCCTAGTGTGGGGCAACGTTTTTTTTTTAAAAATGATATGAAAAATTTATGAAATAACGTCGTTAATACGCACTTACAACTCCCTATTCGATAAAAACAAAACAAAAAAATTGCAACAGCAGCCAAGTCAGTGTTGCCTGCACGCATTCATACTACTTAGACACACTATCATCTATCTGTTAGTCCATTAAAGTTAGTTAAGATACTAAGAACTCAACGCGGTTCCGAACTTCACACGCAGGTTTACAGCTAAAACCTGCCTTGGAATATGCCTAATGGTAATGGATAGAAGGCCGTTGGGTTAGTTTATTCGACTAGCCCATTTTCATTACAGGTTTAACTAATTATCTTTGCCATAGAATGTTTAGGCTGCCTTTCCACCGGAGATGTGCGAGGATGCGTAGCGAGGGATGTGTTTGTTAAGAACCAATAGAATCACTTCACTTACCTAGCGTTTTCAGTGCAGTTCTAGTGGAAACGGCTCGGCGGAGCGAGGTTTTTGTACGTTCAAAACAAGGGAAGGATGTGTGCGAAGGATGTGCGCTAGGGACGGACGCGAGCGAAAAAATATCAGTCACTAGACGATGTTTGTCAGAGGTAGATGAATCATCAGAAAAGAGCCCGCTACACATCCTCGCGCCACACATTTGCACACAGTTTCTAGCTTAACAACGCATCCTCGCACTACACATGTGCACACCGTTCACCGCTAGTACATTTTTGGTGGAAACACTTACACCGCTTCACAGCCTCGCTACGCATCCTCGCACCACCGAGCTACCTCGCACATCTCTGGTGGAAAACCAGCCTTAACCTGCATTGGCGGTATAGCGCGTCTGGTATGTTCTTTGAAAACCGAGTGGGCGACTTCTTTTCCGTTCTGAGAATGACTATAGCTTCATTTCGAACACGATTGTTGAACTGTAAAAATAATATTGTAATTACTGTATTCTGCACAATTTTCGTAACCAGCACCCTAATTGCGTAACACTCTCAATTTGAATCATTTCGAAGCATATTGCTAAACCATTGCTCCATATGTTCGAAAACTGTGTCTGCTCAACAACGTAAATAACGCAATGAATGTTGTTGAACTGTCAAAATGAAACCCATTGCTACTGATAGTGCGTTACGCAATTACCCTGTAGAACTGAATTGTTCAATCTCAGCATTGACTATGATGTAATCAAGCAATAATAACAATAGCGAATTAATTTAATGAATAATAATTTGGTAACATTGTGTGTACGTCTACGTATGCATAATTTACTTATTAATTTTCCGTTAAAAGTATGAACGTATTAATTTAATTTGTAATAACTAAATACATAATTATACCTAATACCTAATGCTTATTTACTTACTTATTTATGACATGTAGGTACTCACTATGGGTTAAATGTATGTGTATGTAAAATGCCTGAAATAAAATGATTTATTTATTTATCTACACTAATATTATAAAGAGGAAAGATTTGTATTTTTGTATGTATGTTTGTAACGAATAAACTCAAAAACTGCTGGACTGGATTTCAAAAACTTTTTCAGCATTGTAATGCTACACTATTCCTGAGTAAATAGGCTATATTTATTACTAGAAAAAAATAGGGGTCCCTACTAAGACTTCAATAATGTAACCCAAGGTGTAAAAAACTTAGCTAATAAATTAGGAAATATGTAATTTCTTTGTTACTTCTTCACGCAAAAACTAATGAACCGATTGCGATGAAACTCGATAGGTTAGGTACATTGCAGTTACTTAAAGGTCTTACCTCTTATCCCGATATTCACAGGGAATCGACACTTACGCGGGTGAAACCGCGAGGTGCAGCTCGTATATTATAGAATTCAAAACTTCAACGTCAGGAAATGAACCAACTATTTCTATGTGGATATCTGTCAAACATAATATTCTCTGTTGGGATATAGTAATAAGATATAGTTGACTTAGTAAGTAAATTGTAATTGAAACTTCATTAAAGTTAAAATTATGTACACAAATATACCTTGTCGGCTAAAGACGTGCAAGTGACATTCAACCTAAGGCATTTTGTACACGGCACGGTTTCTTTACGGTACGAAAGTACGGTGAAAACGTGTTTGTCAACTAGCTTCCATAGTCATCAATACAACACACGACCGTGCCTACACACGGCGAATAAAGCGTAGTTTTTCACGGCAAGAAAAACGAGCGTGTGCAAAGGGCCTTAGGGCGGTATCAAATAATTACGACGTCGACAATACATCAAAATCAGAAGCACTTTATACATTGCTCAAATATTTGTTCCGGTCCCGAAATATCTCCTGTCACACAAGCTGTTATAAGCTCTGTATTGTTTTTAAACACATTCATAAAAGGTACGATAATTTCCTGACAAGCGGGTCATATAATAATAGTAGCTTCTGCCTGCGAATTCGTCCGCATGATTTTCTTGTTCCCCTGACGCGATACACTGCAATGGGGTGGCCCATTGCAGTGTATCGCCCTATTACTTCTGACTTTTTTTGTTTTTGCTCGGTGCCTAAAGTTCATGGCACACTGTACCGGCACCGCTCCAACCCAGCAACTAACTTGTCATTCAAATTAGAGCATTAAATTGTGTGCCGTATAATATATTTCATAATGTCAATATGAAAGAAAAAAGTCCAACGGCGGGCAGTCAGCGTGCTTGCCGCTACCATACAACTCGACTAGCAGCCCTCGTGCTTACAGCGCGCCGACCGCGTGCTTACTGCGCGCCAACACCGAGTCGTCCGCGCACCACCGTCGTCCTAGGTGTGTTCAATCACAAATGCCATATAACAATTGTGTTCGCGGTGACAGCAAGCTTGCACCTCGCGGCCGGCGCGTGGACTGCGAGCTTGCACCTCGCGGCCGGCGCGTGGACTGCGAGCATGCACCTCGCGGCCGGCGCGCGGACTACGATCTTGCACTTCGCGGCTGGCTCGCGGACTGCGAGCTTGCACCTCGCGACCGGCGCGTGGACTGCGAGCTTGCACCTCGCGACCGGCGCATGGACTGCGAGCTTGCACCTCGCGGCCGGCGCGCGGACTGCGAGCTTGCACCTCGCGGACGACGCGTAGTTAGCGTGCTGGCGGCTAGCTGTAGCCTAAATTCGAGGTGACGCCGTGCTGCGGCTGTGCAGTTGCGGTGCTGACCTTAAGAGTCTTTGCGTGATGTTAAGTTTCTTAAGTACCTTTCTCAAAAATTGGGCTATCAAATGCAAAAAGAATTTTTCAAATCCGACTGGTAGTTCCAGAGATTAGCACGTTCAAACAAACAAACTTTTTAGCTTTATTATTAGTATCGTATATATGTAGATATAGATGTGTGAGCTGCGTATAATATGCATTCATTAATTCTCTTTAGCTGTACTTATCTGCCTCTGTCTAACCCAGTAAATCAGTAGCACTTAATGCTTCTCACAGATGTACCGCTAAAACCAGTCCCGGGCTGAACAAATATTTGTTCCGGTCTCGGAATGTCTTGATGAAGCTCATGTGAGCACAGATTATCAAATTACTAAAGGCGGGACAAAACGAAGGAAATAAAAGATACAATTACTGAGTTTTTAACCGTATCTGTTACGTTTTTTGACTAAATATCCTCGGTTACACTTCCGTTTTCGAGAAAATTTGTGGTGAGAAGAATTTACCTGACACAATTTTATACGCTAGAGACACCTATGCATGGAATAGTTTTAAGAAAAAAGTGTGTATATGTAAGGCGGTAGAATGTACGATAAGGTTTTGTTTACTGGACTGTAAGTTGGAAACCAAACCGCAGGAAGTTATATGGCCTTAATACGACAGGTTAGTTAATCTCTAAGGAAGTCAGGTTAAAAGATAATACGTTTTTTTGTACAGCTTACATGGCTTCTTATGTTGTAAGGAAGACACTGTAGAAAGGATCACGCGAAGACACAAAGTTAATTAGGAAATTAGGTAGAATTTAGAAGAGTAGGCAATATGAATTATATACAGGATATCCCTGGAATTATGGATCAAATCGAATAGGGGCGTAGGCAACTACGCCCCTATTCGATTTGATATCCATATTTCCATTTGGTTTTTTCCAAACCTTTTAACCCTGAGATTATCGACGAATTTTTTTACGGTTCAAAAATTATGACCATATTTTGTTTTTTTCAATTACTTCGCATAGTGCTCAAAGTAAAAATCATAAAAAGAAACTATCAAGGTTATCAATTCAATTTTTTTTTCAGGACGTTGTAGAAGAGTGGACCTTTCCTGTGGTAATATTTTTACGCAGCTAGAAAACATGTGCTCAATAAGAAAAAAAAACATTTACTGCAAAGGCAAAAAATGTATTAAATTTTCGAGCAAAAATTTTATTCAATCGCACCGGCTTTCTCAGGGTTTGAACCCTGAGAAAGCCGGTGCGATTGAATAAAATTTTAACATTTCAAAATGACCTTGCCCACACCTCTATTCGATTTGTTCCATACTTCCAGGGACAGCCTGTATACCAAGCAATAACACAGTAGCCATTAAACCTAGCAACAGCAAAGGCAATGACAGGGAAAAATACCCTTGTCGCAACACAAGATAAATGAAACTAAATTACGGTAAAGAAATAAAGTCATAAGCGGACACAGTGCATGAATGTCCACGATGGCGGCGGGTCGAGCTTGAAAAATTGGAGTCCCAGGATTATACTCTCAATATTACGAGAGCCGGTGAGAATTATTATCAGAGCAATCGACTTCCACGCTTTGTTTCATTACATTGCCCGAGATTTTTAATCGTTCCCGCCAATTTTTAATCTGGATTATACCGAGGGATTATTTTCATTGGCTGCGGTTTAATTTGGGACATTTGTTCGTGCGCCATTTTTGACACGCGGTTTTTGGCAGGACGTTTCGAAATTATTTTATTCTCTTGCGGGATTGGCACATTTAATTGCGATACTAGCTTTTGCCTTCGACGTCATTCAAATGATTCAAGTAATTGGTAGTTGTTCCTTATAAGTGCTAATTCGGACTCTTTACTCGTCTCTATTAATGTCTGTGATTAATTGATTTTCTAGTTTACGGTCTCTTCCAAATTGATATTAAACCTTTGTCAAAGTAAAATGATGAATGTCATTTTCTTGATGAAATACATCGAGCCTGTAATTTATATGGTACGACCGTACGATCGATAATACCCAGTAATTTGTGATATATACATGGCAGCCGATTTTTCAGGGTTATATCCAGGAAAAATGGAAAATCCGAAATAAATGTGAGGCGTGAAAGCGTGCTTTCCGTGCAATTTACAAGCGGAGAGCGATAGTTGAACGAGTAAGCTTGGTGTTTGGACTCGATTTTGCAAAAAAACAGGGTGTACAAAGAAAGATCCATCACGAAGCCGTCATCTAAATAAGTATTCTGTACACAAACGAAGTAATTTAGTGCAAAAATAATTGTTGGAAAACGACTTTAATTTTTTGGTGTGAAAAATTGCAGTTTATCGTAGTGCATAAGGTAACGCATGCACAACATTGTGCTTTAATGCAAAGGTACAAGGATTTTTCAGGGAGTTTCAAAAGTTAAGTAAACTTAAAACTTGTTTTCGTAAGAAAACGTCAAAAATGTTGGAATTTTTGACGTTTTTTAACCAACAGGTTTCAGGTATAGTAAAGTACAAAAACGTATGCATGAAACATCGTAAATTGGTAAAAATACATATGTAGTTGGGAGAGCAGTGGTGGCCGAGGGGTAAAGGCCCCGAGATACGAGGTGTAGGTTGTGGGTTCGAAGTTCCAACTCAGAAAGGCCCTTTCTATCTATCTAACTAGCCTGTATTGTCCTGCTGCAGGGCAAACACCACACAATTCTGTCTTTTGCAAGTGCCGGTCAATGAGTCCAGCTCGTCTAGGCACTTTAATTTGTGTAAACAATTTCACCACCAGTACTCTTAAAACCGTGAAGAAAAATATCTTGAGGAAACCGGCATGTCCTAGAAACGAAAATTCGAAGACATGTGACATCTACCAACCCCCACTGGGCCCGCGTGGTGGATTACAGACCACTCCCTCTCACGGAGAGGAGGCCTGTGTCCCAGCAGTGGGAACATTAAAGGCTGAGGGTGCGTTTCCACAGAAGCGGAGCTGTGCGAAGCGGAGCAGAGACGTTCCTCATCGCGTCACTCGTCTCGTCTGTGATTGGACGATTCCTACACGTCTCCGCTCCGCTCCGCGCAGCTTCGCTTCTATGGAAACGCACCCTGAGTACTCGTATGCTAAGTAAGTATAACAGAAGACACGGTTTTCTTTTGTGAGGGCTTGTGGCTAAGTAATAACAGCCACACGGGTCGATCGATGAGGTTAAGCTACGCTTGCCGCGGTTGGTCTATGAATGGGTGACCATATTTACATACCAAGACCCCTCTGTGCCTCGGAAAGCACGTTAAGCCGTTGGTCCCGGCAGTCGTTACGGGTCGTCAGAAGCACGAAAGTATGACAGTCTTACCAAGGGGTATCGTATTACCCAGTAACTGGGTTGTGGAGGTCAGATAGGCAGTCGCTCCATATAAAATACTGGTATTCAGCTGCATCCGGTTAGACTGGAAGCCGACCCCAACATAGTTGGGAAAAGGCTAGGCAGATGATGATGACGGTTTTCTTACCAGTTTTGTTTGCGAGTATCTTTCTTACTTTTATTCAGTTCTATTACCTACTATAAGAAGAATTGAAGTAGCCATTTGACTTTATTTATTCAGACAGCATTTCATAGCTGTAAGCATTTACAGTGAATAATAATTAATAATATACTCGCACTGGTACTGAAAATATGTTTCTTGCGCTCCGTCTTACACTTTACCCCATCTTAATATTATAGACGACATGTCGTTTGTATAAAAATGGCTGGCGAAAGCCCCGGATAGGGTCTCACAGGAAATGAACCGTGGACTTTGTGCCCCTTAATGTTGGAACACTCCAGACCCTGCCGATTTAGAATATATAAATCTATATCTATACTATACAAATAAATAAAATTGAAGTGTCTGTTTGTAATGCTTTTTACTAAATTCATATGAAAGTATATACAGTGCTTATAAGAAAGAATTTATTTTTTGAAAATTATGTCCATCTGTCTGTTTGTTCAGGCTAATCTCCGAAACGACTGGACCGATTTTGTCGGGAAGTTTCACTAGCAGATAGCACAGAGGCAATTTTAAGAACGTTCACAGTCTCATCTCAGTCTCAATCTGTCAAAACTACCTCTAATTTCCCTACATTTTCACAAGTTTTTGACATTTGTTGTCGCCCAGATGAGACTGATGAGATGAGATTTTGAACGTTTTAAACTACGAGAACTAGCCTTCTGCCTATCTATTCTGTAAATATCTCACCGTGAAATCAAAGGTGAAGTGAGTGTGAAGTGAGTCGTCAATGTCAATCCCTAGCATCAGCAAGACTTACAGCTCACTCTAAGCTCACTTCACCTTAGTTATCACGGTGAGATTTTTCCAGAATCGACCGGCTGGTGTTAAAAGGAGTAACTTAACTGAAACTTTCAATTTTGAAAAGAATTAGGGTTCCTCGCAAAAAAAAAATATATGAAATCTGATTAGTTTTCATACATCCACGCGAACTAAGTCACGGGCCCAGCTAGTTACAAATATATTTCACACTAGCGACCCGCCCCGGCTTCGCACGGGTGCAATGGAGAAACACTGATAATTTTAGAGGCATTATTTCTCGTAAAAAGTATAGGATAAAAAATGGTTATTGTGGGTTATCCCTAAGAGATAGACATATACCACCGCGGACTTTTTTGTAGACCTTTTTAAGTTGTACAATACTGTAGTACATTATTTTGATCTATCTCGACGGGTTCAGCCAGCGTTTACAAAGTAAGCGAAAAAAAATGTGTTTATTTACGACATTACATTAGAAACCTCTAAAATTATCAGTGTTTCTCTATCATATTATTATTATTATATTATATTATTATACATATAAACCTTCCTCTTGAATCACTCTATCTATTAAAAAAAACCACATCAAAATCCGTTGCGTAGTTTTAAAGATCTAAGCATATATAGTGACAGACAGACAGGGAAGCGACTTTGTTTTATACTATGTAGTGATAACGTCTCCTTCAGAATAAAGTGAAGGAGGAAATATTTTCCACCCATGCTTGCGTATCTCTTACTCCATTTATATTCATCAGGTATTACTTTTGACAACCCTATCTTGGTACTACATTTTCTCAGAACTCCGCCCTCCATATTTTAGCTCGGTTCAAAATAGACCTTACATTCCAAAGGGATGATGTTAGGCCACAATATAAAGATGCATGTTTGACTCCATTCAAATTATAATTCGGAAATATAGCGTTAGGAGCACGCCAGCCCTGCGGGGTGATTCGAAAACAGTCTAATTCAAACCTTATTGGAGAAAACGGTAAGTCAATTTTAGTTTGATGTGTGAAAGTGGTAATTTGGTGAACTGTTTACGCTAATGCAAGGCTCGGGGACCGGTTGCATTCGTATTTACCTGCACGCACACCCTGTCTTTTCCTTCCCTTTTTTGTAAACATCTCGTTGTACGTTCTGATGGTTTATTTGGTTGACTGTGGACGTGAACTAGTTACGGATTGAATTAGTTTTTTACTCTGTGGTTTTGAATACGGAGGAGATTGCGTTGATTTACAAAATCGATTCGGGTTACTTAAATAATCATTGGCTGTTTTGTTTCTTTTCTGTTTGTTTAATATACGGTTGTTTCGTAGAAGCACTTAGATTGTACCGACAGTACAGCATGTCGATTTTGTAAAAAATTCACCGTGAAAACTTGAGTGGAGTGAGCTGTCAGTGTCATTCCACTGGTGCTAGGGATTGACCAAGCAAACATTTACAATCATAATCGGGATTTAGTAATATATTTTTACGCTAATTCTATTGATATTTTATATAACTTCAAAGCTAGTATTTTAGTTGCCAAAACATCGCTATACCTCATATAGCGATGTTTTGGCAACTAAAATACAAGCTAGTCTACGAAAAAAAGAAAAAAAAAGGCTCTGTTTTGCTATTTTCTTTTAAAACCCCACAAAATAGTACCTATTGTTTTGGCTACTGCTTTCAAATTATATAAAATGATCAATAGAATTAGAGGCCCGTGGCTAAATAATAAGGTCGATCGATCAGGTTAAGCTACGCTTGCCGCGGTTGGTCTGTGGATCGGTGACCATCTTTACATACCGAGACCCCTCCGTGCCTCGGAAAACACGTTAAGCCGTTGGTCTCGGCTGTCATTCGTGGATCTTTGACAGTCGTTACGGGTAGTCAGAAGCCAGAAAGTCTGACAACCAGTCTTACCAAGGGGTATCGTATTACACTGCCTATCTGACATCCACAACCCAGGTATTGTGGATGTCAGATAGGCAGTCGCTCCATGTAAAATACTGGTATTCAGCTGCATCCAGTTAGACTGGAAGCTGACCCCAACATTGGGAAAAGGCAAGGCAGATAATGATCAATAGAATTAGCATGAAAAATATTATACAAATCTCGATTATGATTGTAAATGTATGCTTGGTCAATCCCTATTATCAGGTGGGATGACACTGACAGCTCACTCCATACTCACTTCACCCAGTGGCGGATTTACCAGCAGGCTAAGTAGGCTTCAGCCTAGGGCGGCGGATTTTAGGGGGCGGCAGATAGGTCCCAATTTTTTTTTTGTCTTATAGAAATAAAAAATAAATAAATACCTAAATTTTATTAGATTTCACCACTTAACCTGTCAAAGTGGAGAATTTGACGTTTGTCAATCTGCTAATACTTTCTTCCACCTTCTTTTGTCCGTGTAGAGTATCGAAATGCAGAGGTCAGAAGGGGCGGCAAAATTTGAATAGCCTACTGGCGGCAAATGTGTTAATCCGCCAGTGACTTCACCTAAATTTGCACCGTCAGATGGTTACAGAATCGCACTGCAGTAGTGAGTTGGACTAGACGCCTTATTTGACATCAGCACCCTAATTCCGTAATACACTATCAATTTCAATCTGAATAATTTTGAAGGATATTGCTAAAACATTGCTTCATATGTCAGAAAAAATTCTGTGCTCAACAACGTAAATAACGCAATGAATGTTGTTGAACTGTCAAAATGAAAGCCATTGCTACTGATAGTGTGTTGCGCAATTACCCCGCTGATTGAATGAAACCGCGGCAAATAGCTTAGGTTGTTATTGAAATCGAAAAAAAAAAACGGAGATCTCCAAGAAAGATAATTTAATTTTTAAAACATCCTTTTTATGTGCATGCACCTGTTAAAATCAACTCTTTGGCATTCTTAAGACCTGTATTTAAGATTCGCTCCATAAATAAGTGGAGATAAAGATGTGGCCATTTACTGCATGCCTGTAACAGTTACGGCCTACAGTTAGATGTTTAAATTATTACTGTAATTGCCTGACCAGGGAATAGTTACATTAAATGATAGTGAAGACTGAAGTAATGAAACTAAACTAAATACGGTGTATGTTCTGAGTTCTCCTTGGGAGAAGAAGGTAAGTAACTATTTACAGACGCCAGCACATCAAGCTACTACAATCTGTCAAATTTCTTTAATAGATTTTCAACTTTATCGCTAAAGCATAAGGTTTAAAGTTGATTGGGAAAATTTGACAGTTTCGGGTAGCTTGATGTGCTGGCGTCTGTATCTACTAGGTAACCAAAACGAGATATCACATAGACAGACAGGCTGACGCTTGTTATTTGAATGTCGGAGTTTTAGTTAACTTGCACGTTGTCTGAATGCAGCTATATCTATTCCAGAAGTACCTCCAGAGGTACCTCCTAGAAACCAACACAGATAAGACAGACAGACAGAGGCCGTCGCTTTTTATATGAATGTAGACATTTAAACCTATTCTCAGACAATCTCATGAAGTTAAAGCCACAAGCAATAATGTACAAACTACATATAAACAATTTATTACTGTCCTCTAAGACAAAGTTTCCGCGTTAAGTTGCCAACTTAATCAAACTTAGGCATTACGACTTAGCGACTTTAGTACGAGACAAGATTGACCAAATATAATGTCGGAAGTAGGGGTTAAGTTACGACTTTCGAGTAATGCCTAACATAGGGCCAATGTTTTAGCTTAAGCCGAATTTAGGCCCGCAATCGCCGAAGCCGAATTTAGCTAAAGTTTCGTAGGTAATGGATAAGTTTTGAAAGGGTTCGGTGTGGTCTGTGGTGCCTCATCATAGAAATACAATAAAATGTGACTAGAAAATACATTTTTTTTTATTTCAATCCTGAGACAGCCTTTTTTCAATTTAGCACCATTGTTATCGTGAATTTTAACAGTGTTAGATTTCTCACTGTGTATTTATTTTAGGAGTAACTGATCCCTTTTTTTTGTGGGAAATTATCAAATAACTTCTCCCGCTCTGGGCGGAGCGGGAAGGCGTGTCAGACTTGTACTGACTAATACCCACCCATGTTCCTTCAGTTGCCTGTGCCAAGGGTCATGGTAACTCTTTCGAACAATCCGCGACCCTAGCAGGAGTAAGAGTAACTGATCCCTGACGTTTTATTTTATTAGATTTTTTTTAAATTCTAGTCGTCTTTTGTTGTTTAACCAGCAGCTTCAGTGAAGTTCAAAATTCGACCAAACCCGACCATATTCACGAAGATAGCCGAAGTTAAATGGACAACGACGCGACGTCCAATAGCCGAATAGCCTCTATTCCGTTACACGCATCATAAACTAAACATGTAATCGACATATGTACATGGGAGTGTGTCCGGGCACACTGGCAGTGTCGCGTTAAGGCGAAAATTACTATGAATGGGTCATAAGGTTTTGTGTCTAGACTGGCCATTCCAAACGAGACTACCACACGAGTATAGGAAAGCCGGATAAAATTACTAATCAGTAAATCTGCAAAACTATTACCACTACTGCTTGGTCAGGAAAGTAAATTGAACAGGTTTTGAGACAACAGAGGCTAGTTCTAAATATTACACAGCAAAGATATAAATATGTTGCACCAGCCTATTTATTCTGTAAATATCTCACCGTGAAAACAAAGGTGAAGTGAGCGTGAAGTGAGTCGTCAATAGTGTCAATCTCTAGCATAAGCTTGACTCACAGCTCACTCTAAGCTCACTTCACCTTAGGGCTCTTTCTCACGGAAAAATCCCGTTTTTTGCAGGTACGGTTTTTTACGTACACTACTAAACGGGATCCTGCAAAAAATCGTACCTGCAAAAAAACGGGATCTTGCCGTGGGAAAGAGCCCTTAGTTATCACGGTGAGATTTTTCCAGAATCCACCGGCAGGTATCTTAAAAGGTACTATAAAACTGTTCATGCAGAAAATATTCAGGGAGGCAACAAAAGAAAACATATCTATACGAGTATTATGTAATGAATAGTGTGGGCGTTTTTAGTGAGACTTGCGTTATGAAAATTTGATCAAAATTACGAAGTGAAACTAGACTACATTCAGTAAACGTTTTGTTATAAACTAATATTGAGTACATTTGAATCAACGCTTTGTGTAGCAATGACAAGTTACGTATTTATAACTTTCAATAGAATATGTTTTTTTATTAGTTACTTACACGTAAAATTCGGGAAAAAAGGAAATCATAACACGTTCGTCTGTATTAATATAATGAAATTCTGAAGTTATAAAACTATCATAACACTTTCCAAATAAAACAGAAGTTAAATGGAAAGCCTGTAAAAACTTGGACTGGTCCAAGATAAGTGTTCCCGAAAACATGCCACAGAGATAAAAGGCAAAACTTTTCGTCCACATACGACCAGCTTGTAAGACCTCTGCCCACGCTCAACATAACCGTAAAACGTTCTATTTGTAGTACTAAAACAATAAGTATGGGAGATCAGATGGTACTAGTGTCGTAGACAGTCATGTCGGAATTCTAGGGCCTACTTCCTTTGATTGTCTCTATGAATAATTCAAATAGCTTACTTAGAATTAAGCTCGCCTTTGTACCTTTTTGTGTGCGAACAGTTTAAATAAATAAATAAATAGCTTACTTAGTAATTAAATACTTCAGTCATCACACAAAACTGTAATAAGCTTCCCAAAAAACCGAAGTTAAATGAAAACCCTATCAGAACCAGTTCAAGAAAAGCATTCCCGAAAACATCCCACAGACCTAAAAGGCAAAACTTTTCGCCCACATGCGACCAGCTAGCAAAACCTCTCCCCACGCTCAACATAACCCCAAAAGTTCAGCTTCTGGTTCTAAAACAAGGAGTATGGGAGGTCAGGTGGTACTGGACATGTGTGATAGACAGTCATGTCGGAATTATAGGTCCTTCATCCTTTAATTGCGTCTATAATTAAGTAACTTAGCAACCACCTGCGTTTGAAGGCTGTCGGGAATTCTGACAGGCAATAATTGGACGATATTTTATTTGTGTAGGTATTTGCTGTGATCTGTTGGATTAACTTTTTGCACGGTGATGGCTGGTAGCTTAGGATGGTAAAAGCGTCTTTTGATTGTGATGTTTGGTTATTATAGTCGATACTCAAAGTAAAATATTATGTTCTAAATTAGTTAGGCAGTGGCGCCGATGCCCTGGTTCACAAACTAAACTAAATTTAAGTTCAGTGCATCTTTTTCTTTCTATTTCATTAAGAAAAGGACAGAAGGTAAATATTTTAGTTTAGTCCTGTCAAATTAGTACGCGCCTGACATAAATTGACGTATTTTTAGTAGCCAAGTTTTTAATCACGTCTAATCTTGTCTATGGAGTATCTTAATTTGACAGGACTAAACTAATATTTATCTTCTGTCCTTTTCTTAATGAAAAAGAAAGAATAAGACGCACTGAACTTAAATTTAGTTTAGTTTGTGAACAAGAGAATCGGCACCAATGCCAACCAACGAAGTGCCAACCATTTACTATTAAAAAAAAGACGTGTGGGGTCAGGGGCACCCCCGTTAAGAACGAAGTTCAAAATGAAAAACTAACATGGCAGCTGCGGAAATTTAAAAATAACGAAAATAAAACAATTTTACCTCATAACACTCTCAAAAACTATGAAAACGACACCCATGACGAAAAAATTAAAATTTTCGCAGCCGCCATCTTGGATTTTCATTTTGACCTCACTATCGGCTTTAGCTCCCTCGAAAACATGAAAACTATTTCTCTCTCTCTCTCTCTCTGACTCTTTCTTTATAGAAAGTCGCATGGAAGAGGCTCAAGGCTTTTTCGTTCCAAAAAAAATCAAAGGACTTAGTTAATCTACTATACTCTTGCGTCAGTGTGGAGAACAATGACCTACGCTGTCACGGTAATAAAACCAAAAGATTTTGGTATAAATAACACGTGTTCAGTTTAAGGAAATTGTTGAATCACGCCAATTACAATTTATTTTCAAGGTCTATAAACCCTGAGCAATTTAACGCCTCACGCAAAAGTAACATAATCCATATATCGATTCTAATCGATTATTCGGTTAAGTCACACAGAGTATAATTAACTATATCTTTAGTAAATTAAGAACTTTTATTACAGAGTAACAAATTAAAAATAAATCGAGGGGCGTTCAATGTATTCTTGGTATTGGCATGACAAAAGACAAATTAAATTCAATTAAAATAATTTTTATTTCTCAATGTTATCCCCCATTACCCCAATGGATTTATTACATTTCGAAATTAACTTCTCAATACCCTGTAAAAAATAACTTCCCTCTTTCTATGAAAAATGCGCATTTATTGCCGCCTGTCTTTTTCAAATTTGGGAACAAATAATAATAATCACTCACTTTCTTGGAAACCATAATCTCGCACAGCAGTGTTGGACTGAGGCGCCGTGTGGACCTTTGACTTGAAAGGTAAAGAAGGTCATGAAGAATAGTGTGCACGGAACCAACAGAGAGGTGAGTCATCTCTACTATGATTTTGATCTTCATTCGGCATCCTCCAGTATGAGCTTCTCAACTTTTTTCACGTTTTCTTCCGTAGAGGCAGTAACCGGGCCGCCCGAGCGAGTGACGTCTTCAATACTCTCTCTGCCGCTTTTAAATTCTTACACTTTTGAACCGTAGATAACGAATGTGCAAAATCTTGGTAAACAGCCACCATCTCTTCGTGAATAGTTTTTTGACTTTTTCTTTGTTTGGTAAGGAATTTAATAACAGCGCAGTGCTCGATTTTCTTCAACATTGTCACGTTAGCCATTCCAGTGGTCGTTGACTTAGGATAACTAGCAAACTAATGATCACATTCAGTCACATTTAAAATAAATACTCGTAATAAGCTAGATAGATTCGAACTTCCCATCCGACTAACCCTCAAAAGAAATGGCGAAACAAACTCAAGGGTCTCTTTTAAAGTCCAGACCACGGAGGTCCAGACATTAAATATGAAAAGTATCGTGTGGGTAGCGTCCGGACTGACCTTGAGAAGAAAGTACCAGAAGCAGTTTGAATAACCCTGTCCCAACAGACGGCACGCATGCATCAGCCATCGCAGAAGCCTTATCGAATAATAAATCTTATCAATAGCATGGCCTTGGTGCATTTTAAATCCGTAGTTCTATTACAGTGAAAGCATTTCGCCTGTTCTGAAGAGACATTTGTTGTTTCTGACATGACGTTTGGCTATCTCTTGTTAGAAGCACTCCAGTTAATCTGTAGGGCCTCGAAGTTTGACCGGTCTAGGCAGACCAGACGGAAATATTTATAGATATTTGTGTATGGTATAGAGTATTTCAATGTAGGTGTTTGTACCTAAGTAAATGGAGTAATTACAATTTTATGAATATGGTATCGGAATATGTATGTATCTCATCTATCAGCCATGCGATTCTGGAACCATCTCACCGTGAAAGCTTGGGTGAAGTGAGCGTGGAGTGAGCTGTCATTCCCTAGGGATTAACACTATTAAGTGCTCACTTCACTTATGATTTCACGGTGAGATTTTTACAGAATCGACCGGCAGGTACCCGTGGAAAACTAAGTAATTTCCAATTTGATTTATACGAAATCATGATCACGCACAGGTAAGTACCTACTGCGTAGGCATGCAGTTGTTGTTTTGATGAATTTATTACAAATCACCCAGTAGAAACTAAAAACAACGAAAACACTCAAAGTTACAATTTGCTCAACAATTGCGGTGTTTGCTCTACAATCTCAAAGGTAAATAAATCAACCTTTATCACCAAATTATCTCAAAATCGTGGTCCGTTCAGGATGCATGGGTATTCTACAGGGAAGATTCAATTACAAGCCGTCACGTGCCATGGGGGCCATCAATGGTTAACAGACTGTCTGTTAGTCTCTCTCACATATCTCCATGTTCTGTTACCTATGTAGTATTACATTTAGGTAGCTTTTGACCGCGACTTTCTTGTTTAAACATAAAGTTGATATCCTATGACACTCGGCAATACTTGTAGCTTCCCATTAGTGAAAGAGTTTTCGGAATCGGATCAGTAGTTGGAATCAAAAGCGTCGGAAAATTATGTGTTGTATTGTCGATCATTAGTAAACTCTTATGAGATCTTATTTTTATAGCGGACTAGCTGCAGAATAGATATATTTAAAAAAAAAGTATCAGACTTTGAGGTTATAATCGAACCATAACGTATAGTTTTTCATAGCTCTGAGTGACTTTCAAGAAACTAAAAAACAATATCATAATACATTTAGCTATTTTGAGTACCTACCTAGATAATTAGGTACCTACCTATGCAATTTTTTTCTAAAGCATAATCCCTATCTTTTTCGGCACGACATGACGTTTGGCAAAGATGGCGGCGATTAATGTTATTAGTCGCGTAAAAAACTTTATAATATATTCCTTATTTCTATATTTGTGTCTGTAATTTATATGGTGTACATAATAAAGAGTATACTATTCTATTCTCTTCTATAATGTTCATTTTGGCATGCAGCTAGTCCGTGTTACAAAAGTATTTGCAACTAATATAATAAAATAGACACTTTTATCGTGTATATCCGATACTTGTGTTGCACAGGGCGATTCTCGACAAAGTCTTTTTACCGTCTCGACTTCGTCAGCGTGAAATATCTTGTTCTCCGTCCCACTCCATCGCATCGCATCGCCTGCCCGCGCTATTACTTCGTTTTCGTCTTTTTTTTTGCTCGGCTTCTAAGGGTCCTCGCGTGATGTTAAATTGCCTTCCTCAAGAATTGGGCTTTCAAATGCAAAAAAAAAAAAACAAATTGGACGGAACGGTTGGCGCAGTGGTTAAGCGATTGACTGCTGCACTGCGTGTCGCGGGTTCGATTCCCGCACGGACCAAATATTTGTATGACCTACAAGTAGTTGTTCCGGGTCTGGCTGTTTGTGTATGTGACTTTAAATGTTTGTAAACGCATCTACAATACAGGAGAAATTCCTAGTGTGGCGCAAAGTTTTTTTACAAAAAAAAAAAAAAAAAAAAAAAAAAAAAAATATAAATCCGACCAGCCTGTCGATTCTGTAATAATCTCACCGTGAAAACTTGGGTGAAGTGAGCGTGGAGTGAGTCGTTAATAGTGCCAGTCCCTAGCATCAACGTGACTCACAGCTCACTCTAAGCTCACTTCACCTTATTTATCACGGTGAGATTTTTCCAGAATCGACCGGCTGTAGTTCCAGAGTTTAGCGCGTTCAAGAAGCAGACTCATCAGCTTTATTATTAGTTTAGATAGATTGCTATAAACACTTAACATTTAAATGGAAAGTTGCGCGTTATAGCCTATTAGCAACAGATATAACACCTCTTTTACAGTTATAAATAAAATAACAATTTTCCCGTCTATACAACGTGTAACGTTAAATGCGCAAAACCTACAAAATAGTTTGATCAGAATAACGAGCAGAATTAACTGAACCACTTTTTAATATAGGTCACATTTTTCAAAAAATCTTCATTAAAAACGCCGTGTCTATTTATTAACACGTCAAGCAAGACAATGTCAGCGCGGCGCAAAGGCCCGGTGACGACTCCTCCCTCGATAAAGCGTCGTTGCAGACGCATGAAACGATCAGAATGGCCAGTAAAACTAAAACAGCACATAAAACCTTTACAATTTTTTTAATGACTTATTTTCTTACACGTTGTATATCAAACATTTATAAGTACGTATCATAAAATCATCATGGATTTCCAATTTTCTCTCGATTTATTCGTTGCTACGTAATTTAATTTACCGTAAACTCTTCTATAGCATTCCATGAACGGTTGTGACCTTTTATTGAATTTATATTCAAAAGAAGAAATGATAATATTGAAATATTTATCAGGGCAACACACTGATGGTTGAGCAGATGGTATTTTTAATTTCCGCAAGAGAAGTTTGGCGTCGGCGTCGGTCGGGACATCGGGACGAAGGCAATCGCTCGGAAATACTCAGCATAAGGGTTTATTTGCATCTTTGCACCGCATCTGAATCGGGAATTTGTGCTTTGTTTTGTAAATTAATGAATTTGCGAGACGATTGCACTTTATGAATAGGGATTTTATGCTAAGTGTGATCTCGATTAGTTGAGAATTGATAAAATAAATGTTATTTTGAACTCTGCTGCGCAAACCTTACTTTTAAAATGAGATTTGGATAGCTATGTTAGGTACAGACGCCAGCACATCAAGCTACCCGAAGCTGTCAAATTTTCCCAATCAACTTTGAACCTTATGCTTTAGCGATAAAGTTGAAAAGCTATTAAAGAAATTTGATTGTAGTAGCTTGATGTGCTGGCGTCTGTACCTTGTACGCACGGCTACACATCAAGCTATACATAACCAGTATGAGATGACTTCTGTTTGTATGAAAAACTATACAATGCGACAACTACAGTGTGAAAACTATACAATTTTAATATATTATATTTTTTTTTATTACTGCTCGGCTCAACCAAAGCACCTGCCATCTAATCTCTTCACCACCCTTGGTTGACTGGTAGAGAATGCCTAAGGCATTAAGTCCGCCTTTGTACCTTTTTGTGAGCGAAAAGTTTAAATAAATAACTAAATAAATGTGAGATAAGCTAAAACTAAAAATGTTAGCTTGATGTGTCGCCATGCGTATCTTAGGACATGTTTTCTGGTATCAGTTAGCCCTAGAGGCAACTCGTCGCAACCAACACCAAGTTATTCTGCAAAAAAACGAAGACAGAAACTAACGAATCATCATCTGCCTAGCCTTTTCCCAACTATGTTGGGGTCGGCTTCCAGTCTAACCGGATGCAGCTGAATACCAGTATTTTACATAGAGCGACTGCCTATCTGACCTCCACAACCCAGTTACTGGGTAATACGATACCCCTAGGCAAGACTGGTTGTCAGACTTTCGAGCTTCTGACTACCCGTAACCACTGTCAAAGATCTACGAATGACAGCCGGGACCAACGGCTTAACGTGCTTTCCGAGGCACGGAGGGGTCTCGGTATGTAAAGATGGTCACCCATCCACAGACCAACCGCGGTAAGAGTAGCTTAACCTGATCGATCGACCTGTGCGGCTGTTATTATTTAGCCACGGGCCCCTCAAACAAACGAAACAAACGAATGATAACTGCAAAAATAATATGCCAAAAACATAACAACAGCCGGTCGATTCTGTAAAAATCTCACCGTGAAATCATAAGTGAAGTGAGCATTTAATACTGTTAATCTCTAGCGAATGACAGCTCACTCCACGCTCACTTCATCCAAGCTTTCATCCAAGCAAATACACAAACTTAACCAACATCTAACAGGATTGTGTCAAGTTTCAAATAAATATAAACGTATAATAATGAGTTTATGGACTCCTATTTACATGTATTAGCTGTGTGCACGTCGGAGGCGCTAAACTTATCATTTTATGGCGTCGTAAATACCGATGGCCGTACATGAGTATAACAGCGAGCTGCACTACTACGGAAATTGTGCTGTGCTGTCGGGTGGTTTATTAGCAGAGGAGATGACAGAATGATGGCCGTATTGTTCGCGTTATTTGTCGAAATTTTGGAACTGGGGTACGTAGAAACTATGCTAAATTCATTAGAAGGCCCAGCACCATGATTTCGTAACACACCATTATTCTCAACTTGAATCATTTTGAAGCATATTGCTAATCCATTGCTGTGTCTGCTCAACAACATAAATAACGCAATGAATGTTGTTGAACTGTCAAAATGAAACTCATTGCTACTGATAGTTTGTTACGCAATTACCCTACAGAAGGGCGTACTTTTTTACGACTTTTTAGTACACAATTGCGTCCTACAAAAAGGGTCCTCAAGAAAAATGTTGACTGGTGTCAAAATTTTAAGAAACAATCAAATCATTAAGTACTTAAGTTCTAACTTGCTGGAACATACTTCTATCCAGATTGATCCATGGTGATGGATCAGTTTGGAAAAATATGATGGAACTATTAGGAGTGAGGACCACGACGAATATACTTTCTTTGTATACCAAGCAGTAAAGTAACGGAACATTATTCACTTGCTTAAAATTTTAAGACATAATATATCATGGCATACTTTTGTTTATCCTAATTATATTTATGTATAAATTCTCTAACCTAACCTAACCTATTATGTCAACATAAACGGTATGCCAAAAACAATTATGGCAAAGTATTATTATACCAAAATAGTTATGCCAAAGTATATTAGGAAAACTTTATGCGGAAAGAAGGGATCCCTAAAGTAACATGCCACCATTTTTACACACCACTAGATAAATAAACCGAGAATAACTCCTTCACTTGCAGCGCACTTCACTTTGTAGGTATATTTTTGCATAGCCATGCAACACAGTTCACGATTTGTTCCCAGCCGCCGTCGCTAACGAAAGTACTTGAATAAACAAGATAACTATTTTTAAACTGACAGACCCTTAGTCATGTAAGACATACTCGTAACAACGAATTTAGCCAATTTTAGACTCTTTAGTCAATTATTAGCATATCCTGCAGTTATGTCATATGATAACCCGCATCTGCATGATGATAACTCTTCTAGTTTATTGGTATGACACTAGAAAGGACGTCTTGATTTTATACGTGAGAACGTGAACTGAAACATACGAGTAGGTACTCGTACATTACGCCTGTAATACCTGAAACGTTGGACAGAGGTGCATCTACAGGTTGAAATTGAAAACATGCGACAAATCGAAATGAGAGATTGTACTCATCATTGTGAACAACTTTTACTATGAGATAAAACCTGAAATCGCGAAAAAAAAATCAGCTGTTCCCTACATTTATGTTCGCATAACTCGTCAAAATGTAGGGAACAACAGATTTTTTTTTTTCGCAATTTCAGGTTTGGTCCCATGGTAAAAGTTGTTCATAATGATGAGTACAATCTCTCATTTCGATTTGTCGCATGTTTTCAATTTCACCCTGTATATTACACTCACATTCGTCAGTTTTATTTAAACACATAATTATTTTGTCTTATTGAAACTATTTAGATACTACCTAACTAACTAGTTAGATATGTTTAAGTCCCATGTAATAGGGGGGAACCTATTGCCAGCAACCGGGCACATATCCATACTCCAGCCGTGCGATTCTGTAACCATCTCACCGTGAAAATTTGGGTGAAGTGAGTCGTCAATAGTGTCAATTCCTAGCACCAGCATGACTCACAGCTCACTCTAAGCTCACTTCACCTTAGTTATCACGGTGTGATTTTTCCAGAATCGACCGGCTGGTTGCTACTTAATAAATCTAGAAAAAAAATCTAATAACACTTTGTCCGACCCGGAAATCTAACCCAGCCGTGCGATTCTGTAACCATCTCACCGTGAAAGCTTGGGTGAATAGATCTGTCATTCGCTAGGGATTAACACTATTAAGTGCTCACTTCACTTATGATTTCACGGTGAGATTTTTACAGAATCGACCGGCTGGACTTTATCCTCAGCAGTCGCGTTTGCAACCACAACTTCAACCGGACACAAATCCAGTCTCCAGGCTGTTACTGAGAATTTTTTTGAATTGGTGATGAGAATGAAGTAAAACATAGACAACAGAAAGGTCGGTTATTATCTTTCGGATGCTAGTTATAGGCAAAATGCCAGTGGGCTATTTGTTATCTACTAGATTGCATTGTGTAAGCTACATGCGATGACTAATCTGTTCCAGGGTAGGCTTATTAGTCAATTTGGACGAATTTACTCATCCGAATCAGGTGAATCGTTACTTTTAGTAGATAGTGATAAGAGTTAATATACAGGGTGTTTCTGAAGTCGACGTCAAGCCGGAATCGGATAATAGGCCAAGTCATAATAATTATCAGGAAAATATTACTTAAAAAAAAAATAAGTTTTGTATTTTAAATATTGCTGGCATTTAAAAAAAAACGTGGACGTGGACGTTCACGATAATGTCGTTACGGTAGAACTTATAAAAGCGTACAATTCTGTATCTAGGCATGGAGTACACGATTTGAGTACATGGTTTCACAGATATACAACGTGTAACGTTAAATGCGCAAAACCTGAAAATAGTTTGATCAAAATAACGAGCAGAATTAATTGTTTAATTAATAATTAATTAATTAATAATCAACTTTTTAATATAGGTCACATTTTTCAAAAAATCTTCATTAAAAACGTTGCCGTGTCTATTTATTAATAGGTCAAGCAACCCAATATCAGCGCGGCGCAGCGGCCCGGTGACGACTCCTCCCTCGATAAAGCGTCGTCGCAGACGCAAGAAATGATTAGAATGGCCAGTAAAACTAAAACAGCACATAAAATCTTTACAATTTTTTTAATGACTTAGATTATCTCTGAAATAGGTCAATTGAATTAAAAATCAGTTGGGGTGTCTGAGGTTTTGCGCATTTAACGTTACACGTTGTATATACCATTCCTACCTATAAGTTGCTCGACATTCAAATTGGAATTAAAAGAATTTCTTTTAAGTCACCAAAAACATTTTGAAAATGTTAGAGCCGACATATCTGCCATATAAGCCAAATTATTTTATCAATTTATCATTTTTATTAATTTTATCAACAATACCAATTTTATCGATTTTATTATTATTAGCTTTTAAATTTTAATTTCAATGAGTTTAATTTTTTATTTTTTTATTAGTCAATTATTATTGTCCATACTCTAAATGAAAATAAAATCGCATGAAAGTTCGTTTCGTAGTTAAAAGAACAATATAGTCACACGATTTTGTCTTATACGTACTTCCTATTTATTTTATTTCTATGTAGGTAATACGCATAAATTGGTTATTTATTTTGGTTTCTCAGTAATCACAATACAACACACACACACACACACATATTATGTATGTCACAACATTTTATTTGATATTGTATGAGCTTTTCTATATTATCATATTTAAGTTATTCTCTAAATTGATTATAACGGACACACACTTCCCTATGTGTTTGTTATTCCAGCGTATGGCACTCGTGGGTTGCAGCTGAAAATCAGCGTCAGGTGATACACACTGTGTTGTCATCTGACATTATGCTGAGCTGAGGCCCTTTTGGCATTATAGTCTTTGTTTACTGTTTTATAGTTTTAACGTGTATTTATTTTAATGTAATGCCAATAAACGCATTTTCTTTCTTTCTTTCTTTCTTTCTTTCTATTTGTGAAAATGCGGAAATCAGCATAAAAACTTTTTGAAACCACTAGTTGATTCTCTTTACGTCTGTGGAGGGTTAAGGAAATTGCTCCACTTACCTACGCGTTTCCTCTAGCTAATTTATATAATTACCAGCTTTTATAAGTTCTTTTAATTAGGCAAAAACTTTAGTCATTATGATGTTTATTCGTGGAGAACTTTCTGAAACCTAACCACGGGTAACATAATTGTTGATTGATTAATAATTTGTTATGTAACGAAGCAGTCAGAGGCAGATTGAAAAAACTGACTGCCTCGTTGATCGTTGGTCTAGTGGCCGCAAGCGCTACTTCTGAGCATTAGGTCCTGTATTCGATTCCCGAGTCGGGAAAAATGTTATTGGGTTTTTCCATCTGGAATTTCTCAGTAGCAGTCAGAATTCAGGATTTTTGCACTGTTGATGACAATAGGCTCGCTCCCTATTAGTTACATGAGACTTAAACCTAATTGGCAAAATGTGAGTTTACTATTATAATTATCTGATTATTATTATTAAATAATAATCATTTTAGTATCAGGCACCTAAGGCCCATAGATAAAATACACAAGATACAATAATAAACTAATACTTCTTTTTGAATTTATTTATTTATTAAAAATCTCCCTTACAACTATCATGACAAGTGTATCCCTAATGCGATAGTGCGGAAATAAAATTAACCTACTTGCATTAATATAAAACGACAAAAAAAAACTGGTAGTACTTATAAAAACTATAAAACATACGAGATTTAAATTATAAAAACCAACAACATTTAGCTTACTCTAATCGACACTATAAGATAAAATAAATAACAGTATTCTTGCGAATTCACTAAAATGTCATGTAAATATATCAATCTTGACGTGAAGATCGTTAATAACCCGAATTGCGCGGGTCAATGGTGTTTTAGCAAGAAGTTTGGTCCTGGCAACCGGCACGGCCCGTAATGGCGGGCGGCGCCGCCTTCACGTTGCCGTCTGGCACACACAGACTCAAGCGCTGCAATACATAATTATGTATTAAAACCATAAAACTATGATTATACACGTAACGTTGTCGGCGTCGTGTTTCACTGCGTGGTGTCGTGTAACCGTCCTCGGAAATGTCGATATACGACACCTTTCGACCAAAAGTCCTCTTTCAGGCACGTCTGTAGATTCTGGGTTGGAACTCGTACCACGAATGACTTAAAGTTGATGTTGTGGCGCGATCCCAACTACACCTCTACCTAACTCTTGGGGACAGGTTACAGGCGTGTTGTTATGTTATGTTGTATAATTATTTATTTTGGTACATGGAGAACTTATAGCTAATAAAAACAAACAGAAAAAGGAAACCATAGTCACCCGAAAATTTACTGTGCCCGAAAGCCAATTACAAATCCTCACGTATAGACTTATACTCGTAATAATAATTTATGGTGTGAGCACAAAAACCAAAAATACACATCGCTTAAATTAAAGTAAGAAGCAATATAAATACTTAGTTTGCAATTATATGATTAAAACAATAGAGAAAATAATAAAATAAGAAAAACCAATAATATAATATATTCCAATCTCTATAATCTTGAGTAGATACTAATTTACAAACTATCTTTGCTAGCAAGCTCTATAAAATTCGTAAAAGTATACGTACGTGTGAGAATAATAAATTACATCAGTATAACCTCTAGAGCCCCAGCGGCACAAAAACGTGCCAGTTAACATCGACCGATTTAAAACTGTATTTGTAGTTAAGATAAGGCTTAAAATCGTCCGCTATATATATCTAAAAGAGCCCGCTCGCGGTGCTTGACCGGATAATTTCAGCCGAAAGACGTCCACTACTGGACATAGGCCTCCCCCAAGCACCTTCACTTCAACCAGTTTTGTACTTCTCGCATCCAACGCGTTCCTGCGGCCTTCACAAGGTCGTCGGTCCACCTTGTGGGATGCCTTCCAACGCTACGTCTTCATGTCATAGCTGAGACTATGGAGGACCTCAGTACAATGCTCAATGACCTCAGTAGGGCCTCCGAAAAAGTGGGTCTTAAAATGGACATGGACAAAACGAAGATCATGTCCAATGCCCATGTACCACCCACTCTCATGAAGATCGGAGACGCTACACTCGAAGTCGTAGACGAGTATGTTTATAAATTACATACATAAGAAGATTTTATTAATAGATAAACGGTTATGAGCCAGACATACGAGAATGAAGCTAAGCCTCTTTTATATTCATCATAAAAGGAGGTTATGATTATGTCTTCATTAACATTATTATACGCAGGAGGATGAGTAATATACCCTTCAACTGTAAGTGCTTAGAACTGAGCCTTTGTAACTTTAAGACAGACATGAACATTAGTAGATCCAGGGCATGTTTCTCGGTGTCTGGATTAGGTTGAGGGTTTGATTACTGTCAATTGCGTGTACACTGGATAGGTCCACTCAAATCTGTGTGGTACTTTCTTCGAAAGACCATATCAGACACTGATTTGTATATATTGCCTGAGTAAGATTATGTCTGGACTTTAAAAAAGACTGTGACCTCTGAGTTTTTTTCGGTCTTTTTTCTTGGAGTAGTCGGATCGGATACACCGAACTCACACATCTAGTTTTAAAACATAGGTTATTTTTGACACGTAAAAGTATTAGATCGAAGCGATTTAAAGAATAAATATAATTTATCATTTAGGTTTCCAGACACTGTCCTATCCACCAGGAAAATAAAAATATATTCAGAATTTGTATGACATTTTGTGATAGAAAAAAAGGAACTTATCCGGAGTTGGAGAAACAAACCATTTACACCAGTAGCGGCGTAGATTTGACATTAAAATATCTTAAAACCTTGTAGGTTCCATACTAGTCGGAATATCAATGGACCCATCTATAACTCCTAAGATAAAGTGAAAAATTTTCCCCGTTTAATCTTTGCACTCACATAACGCTACCATTTATAACACTAATCTTATGCACACAAAACCTCAAGCTGCGATAACTCTTCGTGATAGCATTCGAATCTGTTCCCCGAAAGGGGGTAACGCATGACTGATTTGCATGTAAGAAGCAAAGTAGCCTATCTCCATCCTGTTAGATTAATGTTAGTATACATCCCCGATGTTAGCAATTTGCTTCGAATAATCCAATAGAATTTATCGAATCAATTATTCGAAGTAGCGGTTTCTGCTTTCTCGATTAATCTGATGTTTATTATGGTATTCGATATCGCGTTGATAACGTGCATCGTTCATCCCTTATGTACAGCAGCAGGAGATATCGATGCTAATAATTTATTGATAGTTGTTGATTAAAATTTGCTCTTGCGTATAGGATTACTAGTGAAGCATGTTGTTGCATAATAGATCAACACACAACTAACTTTTCATAGTAATAAGCTCACTTTAGCGCTAGAAAAAAAATAAAGCTCTTGCTTTAGTATTTATGTTTTTTTTTTTCTAACGCAAGACGTTCATTGTTTTCCGCGAATATCTTGCTTTATTTTTGATGTTTTTTTTCGGTTAAAAACGGTTTCCGTAGTAATAGGATTGTGGCGATTTCATTGGGGAAATATGGCACTTGCTTGGATATAATGTATCCAAATTCCATTGCTGTTCCATTTCAATCACAACCAAAATGATCGACAAACGATGAAGATACTGCCCCACTCCGTGAAACCCAGTACAACTGGAGAAATAGTATTATACTAGCTACAGCTTCCGACTTTGTCCGTGTGATATTTCTTCTTCCCTCGCCCCACCCCGTCGCTTCGCATCGCCTGCCCGCGCTATTACTTCGTTTTCTTACTTTTTTTTCTTTTGCTCGGCCCCTAATAGTGCTAGCGTGATGTTAATAGCCTACAGCCTTCCTCAAGGTTTAGGATATCATATGCAAATGCTTTTCAAATTCGACTAGTAGTTCCAGAGATTAGCGCGTTCAAACAAACAAACTCTTCAGATTTATTATTAGTTTAGATTTAAAAGTACGCAAGTAGAATTGCTCGTAGGTATTCGGTTTACCTATAGAGAGTACAGTTCCAAGCTAACAAGATTATTATTACTTCACAATGGATGTTTGATTGCAGCAAAAAGTAGCGATATCACTTTCTTTTATTCTCACGACGGAAAGTAATCCATTTGCAGATGTCATAGCAAACATACGTACCTCGATAAAATGAGACTGTTGTTTTAAGTTCATAAAAAAAAATTAGGAAAAAAATGATAGGGCATCAAAAATTTCGTCCACATCGCTGTCAACAGAAAAAGGTGCCCAAAATGTTGGCAGCATTTACCAGGTTATATGAATAATGTGCGATGAAAATACTAACCATCCATTAAACAGTATATAACTCCTAACAATATCAGGTATTATATTTACTTATCTTAGGTATTATATTATATTAACAGCGATAAGCCGCATGCGTAGTCCCAGTCCCAGGTACGGAAAACCCGATGAGTCAGCAACTCATTTGTTTTAGTATCGAATAACGGTAACGATCTATACAAAGGGTATATGCTTCACTTAGGTAATTAACTACATATATAGGCACATAATGAGCTCTAGATATGAAGAGAAAGTGATAAATGATGGGCATGTAGAACGAATAAATGTCGGGCTTAAAGATGTGATTGACACAAGCCGTAGTGTAATATAAAGAAAGGTCTTTGATAAGTGAATATAACTTGATAAGTGGTAGGAGCGAAAGTAGATGTGTGTGTATGTGTGTAAGGTGTGTTAGGAGTGGTAGAATTTTAATGTTTCATGCGTTCGATTTCTGTTTGAAAACCAATCTAGAACATTCGTTTTAGTATATGCGAAATCCAAAACACGTGTCTAGTATTTTTATGTAAAGAATCTATGTACAAAATTTCTAAACTGTATCATGAAAAATCACAAAGTTTTAAGCTTGTTATGTTACCTACTTGTCCGTACAAAAAGATGGTTACCACTTACCACGCGCCGCCGGCCGACCGGCCGTGACCTGTGTTGTGCGTATATGATTGCGGATATGTACTTAGTGTCGTTTGGTAAACTTTTAACCTTTGTTTTAATTATTTTTGGGGCAAAATATAACATGGTGTAACAATTATTGGAATCGATTCAGTTACTTATTCGGAACAAACTGTATTCAGGTTTGCAATATGCTAAAAATAATGTTGTATATACGAGTACTATATTAATAATAAAGATCAGCAGGGACACCAGGCAAGGCGCTGTGGTGACACGTGGAGTAAGGCTGTGACAGAGTGACGTCGAAGGACAGGAAGACGAGATGTCGGTCGTCCGGCGGCGAGATGGGCAGACGACAGTGTTGCCTGGATGACGCTGGCACAGGAACGTGGGGATTAGCACAAGAAAAGACATGCCTATGCCCAGCAGTGGGTCATGTCGGGCTGTGGATTAATAATATCGCTTATGTTGGTTTATTTGTTACACTTGCCGCGGTTGGTCCGTGGATGGGTGACCATCTTCACATACCAAGACCCCTCCGTGCCTCGGAAAGCACGTTAAGCCGTTGGTCCCGGCTGTCATTCGTGGATCTTTGACAGTCGGTACGGGTAGTCAGAAGCCCGAAAGTCTGACAACCAGTCTTACCAAGGGGTATCGTATTACCCAGTAACTGGGTTGTGGAGGTCAGACAGGCAGTCGCTCCATGTAAAATATTGGTATTAAGATGAATCCGGTTAGACTGAAAGCTGACTACAACATAGTTGGGAAAGGGCTAGACAGATGATGATGTTGGTTTATTTGTTTTTTTGTTGAAACGTGATTTGATAGCCCAGCCGGTCGATTCTGTAAACATCTCACCGTGAAATCATAAGTGAAGTGAGCTTGAAGTGAGCAGTGTCAATAGTGTTAATCCCTAATGACAGCTCACTTCACCTAAGTTCTCACGGTGAGATTTTTACAGAATAGCACTGCTGTTCTTGAGGAAGAATATAGGCTATTTATCGCCTCAGAAGCTCACGAAAAACAACGGGAGGGCAAGAAATCTCATGCGGACGAATTCGCAGACAGAATTTGGTAAAAGTGGTTGTTTTAATGTTAGGTTAACAAAAACTTTACGCATGTCAGATTTCTAATTGAAAATCAATTTATCAATACGAATATCGTAGGAGTTTGTGAAATGATACCCTTAAATGTATTAACAATACTTATCAAAGTAATAACGATCGAAGTTCAGAGGGGTAATGACGTAACACACTATCAGTAGACAATTCAACAACATTCATTGCGTTATTTACGTTGTTGAGCAGACGCATTATTCATACATATGAAGCAATGCATTAGCAATATCCTTCAAAATGATTCAGAGTGTGTTACGTAATTAAGGTGCAGGTCGTTCACACATATGTAGGTGGTCAAGCAATCAGAGCCAAATAATTACTTGTTACAATAATAATATCAATGTACGAAACCTGGTAAATATTTTGTACCTACACAAAATATTATAATATTTTAACGGCTTTTCTGGCAATTACTTAGCAGTTTTTGTGTAAGTTCCCACTCGTAATGTCTATGGAATATCAATCAATAGGATTATATGAGCTTAGAGGGTTGTATCGATGACTTTATAATTATAATTCTGTAAATACATACTTGTTAAGGTCGCGAATCATATTTTGCTAAACATACAACCCAATGATAAGTACAAAGATAGGCTAGAAATTGTGCAGAGAAAATATTTACGTTCTATGAATTATAAAAAATGTAACCGTCCTAAAGTCTCTTATAAACAATTGCTGAAACCTTACAATGTGCTTAGTTTGCAGTCTAGACGATTTCTTCTGGGTGTAATGATGCTGCTTGGTATATGCAATAATAGATTCGACTGCATTCCTTTAACAAATAGTCTACATTATATAGTACCTAGATCTGTCATGCTTCGTGGGGTACGTGTACCTCGACTATTTCACACGAACTCGTGCAGGACTAACGCTGGGGAGCGCGTGCCTCTTCGTCGCCTTGTTGATGCGTACAACGCTCACTTCATGGAGCTTGACATATTTACTCTTTCCAAAGATCGTTTCAAGGCGAGAGCAATCGAGTTACTGAATTCATAAGTATTTTTGATTTTTTTTCTCTCCTTTTTCTTATTAGGCTTTTACGATGCACATTATTTTGTCTGTTTTCTTTTAACTTTTTTTTTTTTTGTGAATCCGTGTAAAATGTTGTGGGTTACATGTATAATAATATAAATATGGTATAGACTGTGTATAAATGTATTTCTAAGTTTTGTGCTATTTTAAGAATCTCTAGTTAAGCTTGACATGTAACTGTTTTTTGTCCCTAACAAATAAAATAAAATAAAAAACCCAACACTGGCCTGCAAATAACGTAAGAATCAGGGCTCTGAACCGGTTTAAAAAGAGCGGTTAATTTCGATGAAATACCGGTAAATATATCGTTCCCTCATTAACCGGTCAAACAAGTGAACTGTTCATATGTAACCCAAATGACAAAGGTTACCGGTTACATAAGCACAAACGTTTTTGACACCCAAATTAACCAGTTAATTCCGTAAGTCGTAAATATTTTTCGTCTAGTTTTTTAACACTTCCAACAAGTTATAGTGATATTAGTACATTTAGTACCCCAGAAAACATTAGGAAAAAAAATGTTTGATCTGAGGACGTCAAATACAACCGGAGAACTTAAATGTTGCGGGTAGATTCATGTTGCGACTTGCTTAGTTAGGGGGCGGGGAGTGTTTAACCGGTTAATTTTCACTTTCAAAACCAAAATTCATGAAAAGCCGATTTCCCGCAAAAACCGGTAAAAACCGGTAAAGTGCAAACCTTAACCTAAATCGATTTCGGTTTGAGGTCAATGACCGTAACCGGTTAAGAATTTCAACCGGTTTCCGAGCCCTGGTAAGAATTGACTTTCGGGGATCACCCTGGCGCTTCCATAAAGGAAAAATAGTTTTCTTGTACAGAACCGAAGCCTTTAATGCTGTCTAGCCTTCCTAAGATCTTCTAATTCGTTCCAGTTCGTCGACTTTGGGTCTTTGCAAGTTTTAATTTAAGAATTACATTTTGTTTCCCGTTACCAAGGAAGAAGTGTTTAATTTAAAAGAGTTGGTTCTCATTGTGCTAAAAGTTAATGAGGCGAGTCCGATGTTTGTTTGTTTTCTTTAAGAGCGAGAGAAAAACAGTGAGTGAAAGGAGAATAATCATTAGTTACGCTAGTGGATGTGGGAAGTAAGTAATCGTTTACAGTAACTTCAAAATTAAGTCCAGCGTAATTTGTAATAAGTGTTCCGAAGAAGTTATCATCTGCCTAGCCTTTTCCCAATTATGTTGGGGTCGGTTTACAGTCTAACCGGATGCAGCTGAATACCAGTATTTTACATAGAGTGACCGCCTATCGGACCTTAATAAACCAGTTACTGAGTAACACAATACACCTTGGTAAGAATGGTTGTCAGACTTTCGGTGTTCTGACTACCCGTAACGATTGTCTAAGTCTTAAACAGTCGTTACGAGTAGTCAGAACACTTAGACTCTAAGATCTACAAAAGGCCGAGATCAACAAGTATAACGTGCTTTCGGAGGCACGGCTCACCCATCCACGGACCGAACTCGGCAAGCGTAGCTTAAGCTTGAAGATCGACCCGTGCGGCTGTTATTATTTAGCCACGAGCCATTCTTCCCAGGATTCTGAAGAAGTGATGACTCATAAAAAACAGATTTCATTGGGAAAATACAAGTAAATAAGTCTTATTTGTGGTCTTAATTAGGCAGGCTTGGGCTCAGAGTTTTTGGGGCAGTGAAGGGTTTCAGTAATCCCACAAGAAATGAGAAAGTTTAACCAAGCATACCAACACCTTTTTACCCGTGAAAAACAACCAACCGGGAATGTTACGTACTGCTGTTATGTACTCTTATTGCGAACTTTTGAGTTGGCTTTGAAGCTGAGTTTCAGTAAGGAAAGGAATTCGGTACAATTTCGAGTTTAAAGATTTAGAAACACAGTTTCATTTAGAGATAAAGTCGACATTTTGCACACTTGGCGAATGAGAGCTACACCGAAAAAAGCGTAATACTTTGATAGTCATGACACTTTTGATTTACATTTAGTTACTCAAAATTAAACTTAACTTTGTAATGCAGGTACCTCATTCAGTGAAAGACTTATAAAAATGGTAAATAATATAATAGTACGAAAGTCGTAAAGAGTAGGAACAGAATAGATTAGAAAGAACCACTTGACGGTTTCACTTGACACAACATAATGTTTTTTCTTTTAAATGTCACTGCAGCTGTAGCATGCCAAAGAGGCTTTAACACTTTCCCTCAGCTGCTAGTCGACCTTCTAATCTTTCAGGCCTAAGTTCTGGCAAAGTTCCTGCAATCTTGGTCTGGGCAGGGCTTTAGTCAGCAGATCTGCCAGCTGTGTAGCAGAGCTAGTCTTTTCGACCACAATGTCGTTTTGGAGCACAAGTTCTCTTACGAAAAAGTGTCTCACACGAACATGTTTGGTTCTTCGATGAAACTCGGGATTATGCGCTAGTTTCACCGCAGCTTCGTTATCCACGAATAAAACTGGAGTTTCCTTTTGACCATTCATGTCTTTAAATAGTCGTTTTAGCCAAAATAATTCTCTCGCAGCCTCACTTGCTGCCACAAGCTCGGCTTCTGTGGTGCTAATCGCAACTGAAGCTTGTCGTTGGCTAATCCAAGAGATTGCTCCTTTAGAAAATAAACACAATACTCCTGTCGTAGAGCGACCTGTTTTTAAACATCCAGCATGATCAGCATCACTGTAGGCTTTGATTTGGTTAGGAGAATCTGCATCATGCACATACTTTATTCCTCTTGATAATGTTCCTTTTACATATCGCATTATGCGCTTCACCACACACCAATCACTTGAAGTTGGTTTTTCTAAGCTTCTCGAAGCCACTCCTACAGCTTAAGCCAAATCAGGGCGAGTGCCCACCATCAAGTAGGCGAGCGAGCCCACTGCTTCTCTGTATGGAAATGACTGTGAGTCATTCTCAGCTTTCCCTTTTTCAATAATTCCTTCTTTCAGTAAAGGAGTCGACACTGGATTGCAGTCTCTCATATTGAATCTCTCCAAGACCCTTTTTGCGTAAGCTTCCTGCTTTATTAAAATCGAGCCATCTTCCATTTGCTCTATTTCTAACCCGAGATAATATGAAGCTGGTTTGATTGTGATCAGTAAAATCTTTTTCAATTCATTGATGAACTCATTTGCAAGGTTTTTATTACTCGCTGCAACTAAACCATCATCAACGTAGAGTGCTATTATGATTTTCTTATCACCCATGGTTTTCATATATAGGCATGGATCAGCGTCGCTGGTCTTAAAACCTAAAGATTTAAGTGTTTCTGAAAAAGAATAATTCCAGCAGCGGGGTGCCTGCTTTAATCCGTAGAGGCTTTTTTTTAGGTGACATACTCTTGATGTCCCATCCTCAAAGCCTTCTGGTTGCATCATATATATATCTTCTTTCAAAACACCGTTGAGAAAGGCTGTTGTAATATCAAACTGAATAAGATGCAATTTCTCTCTTGCTGCAACACTGAGCAAAGATCTTACAGTTGCCAGCCTGGCTACCGGGCTGAAAGTTTCATTATAGTCAAAACCCTTCTTTTGCCTAAACCCTTTTACGACTAATCGGGCTTTATATTTCTCGACTGTACCGTCAGGGTTGGACTTAACTTTATAAACCCATTTACATGGCAGCGCTTTTCGATCTCTTGGTAGATTTTCCAAGTCCCACACTTTAAACTTCTGTAAAGAATCGATTTCATTCCTCATGGCTTCTAACCATCTATCTTTACTTGTACTATTTGATATTGCCTCTTTATACGTTAAAGGATCTCTTTCGATTATCGAATCGACCAAGTATAATTTAAAGTCATCCAATTTTTGTGGAGGTCGTAGAGTACTTCTGTCTCTGAGATTATACCTTGGAACGTCCGGTATAGAGACATCGTTCTCTGAATTCATCGGTATCTCAATATCAGGAGGAATAGCATCTACGAACTCTTCTGTTTCGCTATCTGAAAATGCGTTTTCATTTTCTATGATCTCATTTTTTTCTTGTTCTCCCTCTAATTGGACTGACTGTCTTACAGGAGAAGCTACATGTTGCGGAAAATCATCTTGATGAAAGATCACTCCCTCTGTCTCCTGTCCTACCAAATTAGAATCTCCCTCTATCTCACCGCTCACTGGTAAATTTACATCTTCTTGAGGACCTGGTCCCAAGGCCGTTGGGATTCTCAATTCTATGGTTGGACAAAAGGTGACATCTCTAGATCTTTCGGTCTGTTTTCCATTCCAGATGCGATATCCGTCGTCGTTATCGTATCCAATAAGTCTACCTTTGGTAGCTTTTTTATTTAGCTTCTTCCTTTTTTGTTTGGGAATGTGAAAGAAACATTCACTCCCTATCACACGCAAGTGTGAGATCTTAGGCTTCTTCTTATGCCACAGCTCATACGGTACTTTCCCTTCTTCTCTTGTGGGTCCCGTGCGATTGAGAACGTATGCAGCTGTATTGATAAGCTCTGCCCATAAGGCTTGTGGAAATTCGTCTCCTGCGTGCATGTATGATCGTGCTGTTTCCACAAGAGTCCTGTTCTCTCTTTCTGCGCATCCATTTTGCTCGGGCGTGTATGGCATCGTGAGCCGCTGGATTATTCCCTGCCTGTTAAGTATATCGCGAACCGCTTTATTGTCAAATTCCCCGCCATTGTCGCTCAATAACGTTTTGACTCTATGTCCAGCATTTTTGGCTTCTTTCAGAAATTGAACATTCTTGTCTTTGACATCACTTTTGTTTCGAATGAAATAAACATGACGAAATGCGGAGTAATCATCCTTAAAAAGAACAAAGTAGCGACATTTCGAGTAACTTTCAGGGAATGGTCCACATACATCAGCATGAACCAGCTCTCCAGGCATATTAGCTCTTTCTCTTTTGCCAAATTTAAGACGCTGTGCCTTCCCATAAATGCAGCCCTCGCACTGTATATCATCTTTATCATTTAGAGTAATCCCCAGTTCCCTCTTGACAAGATCTTTGATGTATTTCTTGTTCTGGTGGCCAAATCTTTCATGATATAGCTGGAGTAACCTCGATGGACTAATGGCATTAATCTCTACAGGCTTGTTTGGTAGAACTGTCTTCATTTGTAACTTATACAGTCCTCCACTCTGCTTCCTGTGTCCAACTGCTAAAATCTGACCGTTTAATTCCAGCCTGCACTCTTTAGTGGTGGAAATAAATGTACTATTTTGCAGTTTATCTTGTGCAGCTAACATGGATAGCAAATTCTTTGTAAGCTTTGGTACATACCAGACATCACTCAGAGTTATGTTCATTGTTTTGCCGTTAACTTTGGTTTGAACTACCACAGACCCTTTCCCTTTTGCAGGAACTACAGTCCCATCTGCCGTTGTAACAGTGTGGTTCGTTCCAAAGTCCTCAAAATATGTGAATATGTCTCCCCTATTGGTAACATGAGTCGTGGCACCATTATCCACATACCAATTTTCTGTATCGCTTTCTTCAGAGCAAGTGTAAATCATCAACGTTATATTCTGCACTTGCTGCTGCTTGGACGAAGACTGTGTAGGTTTCTTCGGTCTGCCATCATTAATCCACTGCTTGCAATTCTTAATGCGGTGGCCTATTTTTGAGCAGTACCTGCATCTTATGTTCTCGTCCCTTAACTGCGATTTATGCTGCACCTTTGAGGTAGAGGCGAGCACTTCCTGAGTCTCCTCAATATGACCACCTAGCGCTCTCTCGTACCCGCACAGTTGTGCTGTCAGTGATTCAATTGTCCTCTCTTGTTTGCTTAACAGCATCCAACTTGATTTGAAACTTGAAAACTTTTCATTGAGGGAATCTAAAATTTTACAGATCAAGAATATTTCCGGCAACTTCATGTTAGGATCGGTCTTCAAAATTTCAGCATTCAAATTGTTCCAAATGTTTTTAAGATTCGACATCATACGTCATCCTTAGAGTTATTTTTGAAGCTAAAGAATTGCATGCATAAAGTGTATGCTCTGTCTTCTGATTGACCGTCAAACAAACGGTGAAGTTCCTGCCATACTTCATTTGCCGTTTCAAATCGCATGACTTTCATTAGATTCTCTTCGGTCATGTTGCTTGTAATAATAATTAGTAGAGCGTTGCTGTCTGCCTTCCTATATTTTAGCAATTCTGCATTATAGACCATCAGCGCACCATCGCCTGTTCCTAAAATTGGCTTTTTTAATTTTCCTTCTGCCGCCTCCATGGCACCTTCTGTGCCCCGCAGCATGATAGATACCTTATACTTCCATGTAGCCCAATTCTGGCTACCTATAAGCTGACCGATCTGAATCTTCGTGGTGGTAAAATTTTCCATTTTGACAGCACCGAAAAACTTTTGTTTTTTTTTTTTTGCTGACCTCTGTGCTGGGTCTTATCCTGGGTATCCTGAGTATACCGGGTATATTGGGTGTTCTGGGCCCATAACCTAATGCAGGTACCTCATTCAGTGAAAGACTTATAAAAATGGTAAATAATATAATAGTACGAAAGTCGTAAAGAGTAGGAACAGAATAGATTAGAAAGAACCACTTGACGGTTTCACTTGACACAACATAATGTTTTTTCTTTTAAATGTCACTGCAGCTGTAGCATGCCAAAGAGGCTTTAACACTTTGAAAATTTAACTTTGAACCTTGATGAAAGAGACTGGCCTCCACGACACAGGGAATCCTAGTGTGGAGACCAGTGATTTATCTGATAAAATATGTATTTTTATTGAACAATAAAGATTATTATTATTATAAACGTTGTTAATTTATTTCTCAGTGCCTATTATTTAATACATAATATACAACGAAAGGAACTTTGTTCCCACCGGCGGGGTAATTGCGTAACACACGTTAACAATCACTCGTAAGCAATGGCTCTCATTTTGACAGTTCAACAGGATTCATTGCGTTATTTACGTTGTTGAGTCGACACATTTTTCGAAGATATGAAACAATGGATTAGCAATATCCTTCAAAATGACGCTGACTGTGATTGAAATTGTGTTACGCAATTAGGGTGATAGTGTCCCACGATAACTCTCGAACATTTTTTCCAACCGCAACTAGAGATGGGCATATACCCGGTAAAATCCCAGACTTTGGGTAAATACCCATTTATACCCATTTTTACCTTCCCAATTTTAATTTATATCGGGTAAAAATAAAAACAGTTTCATTTAAACTAATTATTGTATTTTTAGGGTTCCGTACCTCAAAAAGAAAAAACGGAACCCTTATAGGATCACTTGGTTGTCTGTCTGTCTGTCAGTCTGTCAAGACCCTTTTTCTCAGTAACACGTGGAGGTATCAAGCTGAAATTAATATCAAATACATAGGCCTATGGTCCCTTGGAGCTCTAAAAAAATCTAGCTTCTAAGTTAGCTCAATATCAGGTTGGCACAAAAGTACTAACTTACGTGTTACTGAGAAATAGGGTTTTGACAGACTGACAGACAGACAGACAACCAAGTGATCCTATAAGGGTTCCGTTTTTTCTTTTTGAGGTACGGAACCTTAAAAATACAATAATTAGTTTAAATTAAACTGATTTTATTTTTACCCGATATAAATTAAAATTGGGAAGGTAAAAATGGGTATAAATGGGTATTTAAGTCTGGGATTTTACCGGGTATATGCCCATCTCTAACCGCAACAGAAAGTAAACAACTAAATAAAAAAATAATAACTTTTCATATATTTATTTGCAAACATGGGTAAGAGGTATGTACAGACGCCAGCACATCAAGCTACTACAATCTGTCAGATTTCTTTAATAGATTTTCAACTTTATCGCTAAAGCATAAGGTTCAAAGTTTATTGGGAAAATCTGACAGTTTCGGGTAGCTTGATGTGCTGGCGTCTGTATATAGATATTTTTTTTCTTATAATAAAGTCCTCCCTATTTTACCAACTTACAATCCTATTTATCCATATCGGATTTAAAATCCAAAAACAACACTATAACTGACAAAATAAACCTGAAACAACCACTAAATGTGTAAAATTTCACTTACACGATGTTTTTCTTTGGCTGAAAGTACCAGGAGCACAATACTGGCAAGGAGGCGAGCCCAGAGGAAGCTCCTATGAATAATGTAGGTCCGAGCGTATGTTTTTGATAGCAATACCACGCAACTAAGCTCGTTGTACTGTTTCACGAACATTTCTGTTGTTTTTAAGCTTGCTTTTGTGGAAGGTGGTTGTTTTAAAGTGGCGAGTGCATTAGACTGTTGTGTTTGGGGACATGTTTGCTTTTCAGTTACTGCCGGTCGATTCTGTTAAAAATCTCACCGTGAAATCATAAGTGAAGTGAGCACTTAATAGTGTTAATCCCTAGCGAATGACAGCTCACTCCACGCTCACTTCACCCAAGCTTTCACGGTGAGATGGTTACAGAATCGCACGGCTGTAGTAATTTTAACGGTTTCATAAATAAATAATAATAATAATAATATTCCACAGCTTTCACACAACGCCATCTAGTCCCAAACTAAGCAGAGCTTGTGCTATGGGTACTAGATAACTGATAAACATACATATATATTTCTAAATACATACATATTATAGATAAATTACACCCAGACACAGAACAAATGATCGTGCTCATCACACAAACATTTGTCCTGAGTGGGAATCGAACCCACGACCTTGCGTATAGCAGTCAGGGCCACTGACCACTAGACCAACAGGCCTGTCGTGTCTGGTGTGTCCGGGTCTGGTGTGTCTGTGAAATAAATATTATGAATATGAAAATGTGCAGTAATTTTAAATGTTATTTTTCTTTTTTTCTTTTTTATCATAATCAGCCTATAATTTTCGCACTACTGGGACACAGGCTTGCTCTCGGTGAAAGGGAGAAGGCCATAATAAACCACACTGCGGGTTGGTGGATACACATGTCTTCGAATTTTGAAATGCCGGTTTCCTCACGATGTTTTTCTTCGACATTTGGAGAGCAATGGTGATGAAATAATTTACACAAAGTAAAGCGTCTGTCTGGATTCGAACCCACGACCTACAACTTGCAAGTCGCGGTTGTTACCACTTCGCTACCACTGCTCTAGAACTCTTATCTCTGTAATCTAAAAATCTCTGTGTAAAAGAACTTTACAGTATTAAAAACTAAAAAAGCATGTACTCTCATGAGATATTTATTTTTAAAAGCTCACTATCTTTGCCCTGAAAGACATTTTTTTGGTAGATGGGCTGTATGTTGAGTCAGGGAAATTAATTGTTAAGCAAATTGACGACCATACGTTAATTTGTCGTGTTATAAACATTTCATACATACACAAAGAGAATGACAGTTATGATTAGAATATACGGACAATTGAATTAATTTCCCTTACTTTACTATAAAATGCTCAGTTATGTATGTGTGCAGAGTAACTAAATGCAGATAGCATTATTATAGTGTGATGTCTATCTGAAAAACCTAACTTGTTACTCTGAAAATTCACTTATTAACCTGGCGAGCGTAAGGTTGGGTATAATACATCCAGACCCTAATAAATCGCTCGATATTTTGTGACATACCTATACATATTTTTTTTTATATACATATATATATTTAAAATTTTATCCTCTGTTTCAGTTTCTTCTCTATTCTAATGATAATAATTTGAGAAAAGAATTTAAAATCAATATTAAACCGTAAAAATGTCTAATTTGTCATATGGGTTTGTCACACCCACCTTATGCTCCGTGTTACAAATTTTTACCTTAAGCACGCTGCAGCCGGGTCAATTGAAATGGGCTGTAGCTCGTAGGTAAGTACGTAAAGTACCGTTATAACATCATATAACTCTGAGTTAACTGCGTTTTCCACAAATTGTGATAAACGAAGCTTCGCGTTTTAATGAAAAACCTTTTAAAGATATTAACGTCTTGTAGCTCCTTAGAGAAACGTAATACACGTTGCCCATATTTATTGCCTCGCTTTATAGCTGTTCAATCAATTCTGCCGAGGAAATAAAACTGTATACACGATAAATTTTTGACCAGCCAGTCGATTCTGTAAAAATCTCACCGTGAAATCATAAGTGAAGTGAGCACTTAATAGTGTTAATCCCTAGCGAATGACAGCTCACTCCACGCTCACTTCATCCAAGCTTTCACGGTGAGATGGCTACAGAATCGCACGGCTGTAATCATTAATTCAACAAAAATTCAACTGTTTCACAGAAAAGTTCAATACCGATGCGGTCAAAATGTATGGCAGAGCAATTTTTTTTTTTTAATAACTGACGTAAAATTTTAACGCAGGGGGGTTCAGATTCAGTACCATGAATTCAGTACTGAATTCATGGTATCAGTTTGCGAACTGGTTAAAAATTTATCCTGTTTTGCACGGTAAGAATGATATTGCTGTTTCGAATAATACAGTGTACGCAGGGTTTGTGGATCTTTGACAGTCGTTACGGGTAGTCAGAAGCCCGAAAGTCTGACAACCAATCTTACCAAGGGGTACCGTGCTACCCAGTAACTGGGTTGTGGAGGTCAGATAGGCAGTCGCGCCATGTAAAATACTGGTATTCAGCGCCATCCGGTTAGACTGGAAGCTGACCCCAATATAGTTGGGAAAAGAGTATGCCGATGATGAAGACAGTGCACGTCGTGTTTACCGTTTACAAATTTGAAAAGTACTGCCAAAAACTGCACATTTATAAATTAGACCGGGCGTACAACTTTTTATTTTTTTTATAGAAGTCCCCTTTGTTCGCAGTCTGACAAATGACAAGGTCGGACAAAATCCGGACGGGGGGCAAAAAGCCGGACATGACCGGTGGTGACCCGGTGGTGACCTAAGTGTGCGTGGTAAAAAGATATGAAGTTTTTACCTTTAGGATCGCCAATCGCCGTCTTTGAAAATCTGAAAATAAAGAAAAACACCGTTACTTAAATTTGCTAAAAGGTCAAATTCATATTGTTATTTCGTCATTAATACATTAGACAAATAATGGTAACTGTCCAAATTTATGTACGCACGGCAACACATCAAGCTATATTTAACCAGTATAAGCTGACTTCAGATTATACGAAAAACCTACACAATGCGAGGTCAGCTTAAACTGGAAATTTATAGCTTGATGTGTGGCCGACTTATATACTTACTCTGCTTTTCATTTCGATTGCGAGAAAATGAAACAGGCATAAAGTACCTATGTACAGACGCCAGCACCTCAAGCTACTACAATCTGTCAAATTTCTTTATTAGATTTTCAACTTTACCGCTAAAGTATAAGGTTCAAACTTGATTGGGAAAATTTGACAGTTTCGAGTAGCTTGATGTGCTGGCGTCTGTACTATAACAGCAGTTTCACTGTTCAAGAAAGTTGCAAAATTGAAGAAGAGAATAGATAATTCCCGACACGAGACTTTTTAAAAGTTTGTACTTTATTTTCGACATGTGTCATTCGACTTGAGTACTTTATACTGTCAAGTCATAAAAAAGTTTCTTTGCGTTTTTAAACAGTAAATGACAATTACTATTTTATGTGGTTTTATTAAATTAACGATAGAAAACACGGAAGTGATACAAATTAAAGCAAATGAAATAAAATAACGACTTTAATCTGCGACGCTTTATGTATCTGGCTGTCTGTCTGTGGCTGTTGGGCCTGATTAACTTAGTCTTAGAAAAAAAAAAAGTGCATAAGGTGTTTTTTTTTTCGCTTTTTTTAGTCGCTTTTTATACTCTAGTATAAAAAGCGACTTTATGTCGCCTACGCACAACCAGTCCGATCGATCACTATGTATGGCAAGCCGATCCCTTGGGGGAAGCAAGCCAAATACTTAGGTGTTATCCTCGACCACGACCTTACTTTCAGAGAGCACATAAAGATGGCTCGTTCGCGCGCCTCTTTCGCTCTCAGTAGGCTCCACTTCTTACTGACCGCCCGCAGCAAATTGTCACTCAAGTGCAAATTGCGCCTCTACACCGCGGTCATGCGTCCCATCATGACCTATGCTTGCGTAGTCTTCGCACACGCTAAACTTCACCACCTGCATAGAATGCAGACCCTCCAGAACCGTTTCCTCAGAAAGGTCACGGGAGCCCCCTTCTACGTCCGCAATGAGAATCTACACTTAGATCTCAGAATACCCACCATCCAGCAGTTCATGAAACGCCTTTCCAAGCGCTTCTTTGACACTGCTATAAAGCACCCCAATCGCCTGATTGCAGCGGCCGCCCGATACACTCCCTCTCGCATAAGTAGGATTCGCCGACCAAGGCATACTCTCACTATCCCCGACGACGCTACGACCCTCCTACAGGAGAGTAGTAAGGCCACCAGCACTCTCACAAAATGCAAGTCCAGACAGCCATCCTTCCGTCCTCGCCGTCGAGGCCCGTCGCGACCCCCCATACCATGTCCGCCCCGACCCTTGCTCGGGCCAGCCCGCGCCGCTGAGCCTGTAGTTCTAAATTCGTACCTAAATAATTCCGATCCAGCCTATCCCTTGCTGCCTTCTCCCAGCGACGCCCTAAGCCGAGGTCCGTACCCCACAGGGGCACCCCCTTAGCGTGTAGTCGCTTAGTTTTTAAGTTTTTTAAGCCCTGGCTGGAGGCCTTAATTTATTGAGGCATCCACAAGCAAGCCCGGTTAAGCAGTCGACAACCTCATAGGTTGGACTGCGATATGCCATTATAAAAAAAAAAGCTTACGCACAACATAAACACGAACTTTTAGAGCATGACAAGTGAAAAATATTAAAATATATGAATAAACACGCTTGAAATTAAAATTCGAAGGGAGAGTATCCCAAACAAACAATGCCGCGATGTTAGCTAGTTGTCGGGCCATGAAATACAATGCAAACACGCCAGCCTGGCGGCTCTACAGGGTACAGTCGCCGATAGATGGTCAAAACTTTATGATTACATTTTTTTTGTTACAATTTTAGCTGCAACAGTTTGAGCATGTAATATCGTTATAAATCAAATAAGTTTCGATATTGAATTTCATTACATTTTTTCGAATGTCTGGAAACTGTTGTAATTTGGGTTTGAAAATGTAATATATTTCCAATCTAATACAATGAATTGAATAGAATGAAATAAGTTCAAAATTTAGTTTTGTACATTTAAACGTTTTTTTGAATGAGAGTTTTGGAAACCCTTTGCATAAGAAACCTTACCTAGTCGTGGGTGAAACTGGGTTGGAGAAGAAGAGTATTTTAAGTACTAACTAGAACTAACTAAAGAAAACGTAGTTCTTTATAAAATTTGTCCTTTATTTATATAAATAATAAATACATATACACAGCATTAACCCACAATCTTTGTACTACTTATACAGCTCGGTCGACAACAGTGAACTGAAAGAAAACAGATTTTCTTTACCTGTCTATAAATAAATAATTGCCATAAGAACAAAAAAAGTATTGATGACTAAAATAATTCCTATCATTAAATATTATGATTTTATGCAAAAATTATGCATTCTTAGGTATAATACGTAAATAAGTGTTTAATTATGTTTAATGTTATTTCTATTTCTAAATAATTAGTTATCATTTCGATATTTTACATATGGCAACTTCTAAAATCGTAACTGCGTTTAGTTTACGATTATGATACGTTTTGTTATTAAAATCTTTTTATTGATGTTATTAATCCGAAGTTCTAAAAATAGTACACTTATATAAAAATAAATGGCTTAGCTGCCGTAATAAGCGGTACAAATTATATAACAGAACAACAAAAAAAGTATCCAGTACAAAATCTGCCGTTCACCTTTGTATGAATTATTCAAAGGACATTTATAGGGTCAGCTAGTACATAATAAAATACTACTTTGCATATATATTTAATTAGTATCTTAAATACATATACGACACCGACTACCGGTGTCAGTAAGTCTTTCAGTGGCGTTTACCACTGTAGTGTAGGTAATATAAAAATCTCACACAATCGCAGTCGCCGCCGCGCGCCGGCTGGCGCGGCATTGTTTGCGATCGTTCTCAATTAGATTTGTTTCACAGCCAGGCATTAATATCGCAGTTTATCTATTACCTCGATTTCCGCACCTAGGGAACTATTCCATTTCCTGCTGGAAAATAATGGAATATTTCGATTCGATTCTATGAAACCTAACTGAAAAGTTATCTTGATTAAATCTGAGTTCGAATCGTTTTAATAGATCGAGTGTTTTAACTAATGAATATCATAAATTGATTTATGAGATTTACCATAGCGGTAAAACTTTGCAGTTTTAATTTGATTAATAGTAAGCCTTTGTCTGCTGCAATTTTTGTCAAATAAAATAAATTTTGTGTTGCACAGTGTACCTATTTTTTAAATTTTTGATTTCTAATTATTATTAAATGCGATGTTAATAAAATATTTATGTTTTAATTGAGCGATGTGTTTCGAAATGCGAAATTAACATTAAGGTTTTATGAAATAAAGAACTGTCATGATTACAATTTGATGGCTGCACTTATATTAAACCGTATCAAGATCTCGTAATCTCTTAGATAGTCACCACTTACGCCTAGAGGAAATAAGGAGGTCGATTTGCAATCAAGACCTCATATTAACACTTAGAAACTACCGTTCAACCATAACGAACTAGTTTAATAGCTGCACCTCCATCTTTGAAGACATCAACCAGCTCAAAGGGTGATTAATTTTACACCCAGACGTTTCATCGCACGAAATTAGTACGGCGATAAATTAGGTACAACATAATCCAGGAAATTTACATAATGTGAAGATTCCCATTCTGCCAGACCTTACGTTGTGTGCTTGCTGTGGCCTATTCTTAATTAGGACCGAACAGTGCTGCCACCCTTCAAAATTTATGTGCTCACATCTTGAAAATTATCTAGACTAAGGAAATTGTCGGGAAATTCTATAAAGAGGTTTCATACAAAAATAAATGGCAGGATTTTGGGTAGATTTATTTTAATAGCACACTGCAGTGTTATTTATTTGAATGGTTTTATTTAATTAATATAAATGATGGCCAGAAGCGGGAGGGTTAAGAAAATTGACGTCGTAAGAGGCTGTAAGCGCTGTACTATTGTGAGTTACGATTGTATTATATTGAAGAAGAGAATTTAATTGAATGTGATATCTGCAGATAACAACGACAATAAAAATGAACAACCCTAAATAGGTATGTCAATAAAACCTTTCCAAACATCAACAATTAGTATTGCGTGTCAACCTGTTGCAAAATTACGAAGTTTCCTAAAACATTTCCACCCAGTTAAATGGTGTCAAAACATACGAAATGTTAGTGGAACTCGGAGGCTGCAACACAGGTCTCCGCGTTAATTCAGCAGCTCCCAAGCGCGAGGGGCGAAGCGCAAATTGACAACTTTATTATATTCTTAGGGAGCGACACAGAATTACCTCACTACGGGTCTACGTCGCGCCGCCTCCGCAATCAAAGTTACCCGCAAATTTTTCGTTCGTGTCGAGCGAACTTTTTTTTTTGGTTGTTTTTATCTTTTTGGAAGTAAGCTCATTTTGCTGTGGGTGCTTTTTGGTGACTTTTGATGTTAAAGCGACTTTTTCGACTATTTCTTTTGCCTAGTTTTGGGTTTCTTTTCATCGCTTCTTCGACTTCGATAAATTATGTACATACAACATAATCCATTATTTCTTTTGACTAGTTTTGGACTTTTTGAAGTGAAACTTCTTTGGCAGCGATTCAATAATTCGATCTGAGAGTGAAATTTTCAAGAATGCGTCACGTTTAAGCACATGTCGTTACATGATAGGGAAGAAAAATATTACTCCCTTTGTGACTCATACTACATAAATCTCTCTTATTCTTATTTTTTTTTGTTTTATAGCTTTTTGACTAAGCTGCTATTATATTACTTATTATTTTGCTGTGGGTCTTTTTTGGGCGAGTTTTTAAGCATGTTGCGATTATTTCTTCTGACTACTGCCGTGCGATTCTGTAACCATCTCACCGTGAAAGCTTGGGTGAAGTGAGCGTGGAGTGAGCTGTCATTCGCTAGGGATTAACACTATTAAGTGTTCACTTCACTTATGATTTCACGGTGAGAATTTTACAGAAGCGACCGGCAGTTTTTAGTTTGTAAGACCGCATTACCAACCTACATGAACTACAAGAAGTAGTTTGTAAATACAGTATGACAATTACTTCAGCTTGCAAGTAAGACTTTTTTATTTATTTTATAAAAAAAAACTTTGACGTAACTAATAATTACAAGCAAAGAGTATTTTCGTTAATCCATGCAGATATCTACTAAACTAAATAATTAACAAATGTAAACCAAATATTTCATCTTAGTTTAATTTTATTTATTTTTTTAAATGAATTTAATTCTATTCTTGATGTGTATTTTAAATTGCTAGATGTATGCTTTGTAAAATGTGAAGTCTAAATAATAATAATAATAATAATAATATTCGACAACTTTCACACAACGCCATCTAGTTTAAATAAATATTTTGTGCATGTGGTGTTAGCCTGTACTGTACATGTATATCGTGTACTTCTAAGTGGAATGAAATGTGTCAACAATTGCAGGCTGATCTATTAATAAATAAATAAATAAACGACTGCTAATATATTATATACAACGTGTAACGTTAAATACGCAAAACCTCAGACCCCCCAACTGATTTTTTTCAATTGACCTATTTCACAGAGAAAATAAGTCATAAAAAAAATTGTAAAGGTTTTATGTGCTGTTTTAGTTTTACTGGCCATTCTGATCGTTTTTGCGTCTGCGACGACGCTTTATCGAGGGAGTACTCGTCACCGGGCCGCTGCGCCGCGCTGACTTTGGGTTGCTTGACCTATTAATAAATAGACACGGCAACGTTTTTAATGAAGATTTTTTGAAAAATGATACCTATATTAAAAAGTGGTTCAATTAATTCTGCTTGTTATTCTGATCAAACTATTTTCAGGTTCTGCGCATTTAACGTTACACGTTGTATAATAAGAAACACACTTAAACCACAATACTCTAGAGGTAAAATTGCAAACTATCTAAAGAAAATATTCATACCGCAATCCCGGGATTCGCTATCACTAAAACAATTCACTGAATAACTAACATATTTTAGTGCTGCCAGCCTGAAAAGTAAGGAAAATATAAAAATCAAGACTTTCAGCTTCAGAACGAAAGTCTGATAAGTACTAAGTGGATTGCTACTTTATTTTATTTATATTTATATACTACACACCCTTCCTCTCACAGAGGGCGGGGGGAGGGGCGGGGGGGGGGGGGGCTGTGTCCCAGCAGTGGGAACGTTATAGACTGAAAAGGCTACTATAGTAACACCTGTGCGTAACCTTTCGGAGAAACGAGGTGTGATGTTTTGTTATGTAAAAGAAAGAATAAGTAGTTATTGCGACTAGTACGGGCAGATCACAAACTAAATTAAACAGTCAAAAATAAAAAAATCAGTTCTGTTGTATAGGAGCCCACTTAAATATTTATTTAATTCTGTTTTTTAGTATTTTGATGTTATAGCGGCAACAGAAATACATCATCTGTGTTTCAACTGTTTAACTATCACGGTTCATGAGATACAGCCTGGTGACAGACGGACGGACGGACGGATGGACGGACGGATGGACGGACGGATGAACGGATGGACGGATGAACGGATGACGGACAGCGGTGTCTTAGTAATAGGGTCCTGTTTTACCCTTTGGGTACGGAACCCTAAAAAAAGTAACAAAAAGAAAAATGAAACAGAAAGTCCTATACTAGGCCAAAAGACTCTTATCTCAGCATGGTGCTGCGGCATTTAAAAAACAAATATCGCGGCGCTGGTATTCTGATAGGGGCGATAGGGCCCGCTGTGATGTCACGGGCAGTTACAGAAATACATAAATAATAAAATAAATGTATGTAAAATATTAGCATGTCCTTTCATTGGTATTGTTCGCCGAATTGTGAGGCTCCTCAAGCTCTGAGTTGAGCTGCACGATTTTCGACAAATGCGTGCACTGATTGGACAGGTCCGCTCAATCTGTGTGGTTCTTTACTCAAAAGACCATTTCAGACATCAATCTACATGGTTTTCACATGATCTGACCAAGATTATGTCTGGACTTTAAAAGAGACTGTGACCTCTGAGTTTGTTTCGGCCTTTCTTCTCAGAGTAGTCAGATAGGAAACGCCGACCTTATCTAGTTTAAAAAAATGTGATTGACATGTAAAAGTGTTTGTACAAACCTACTTACAGAAAATAAATCATTTATCATTTATAGCAAATAAAACATTCATTTTTATTCCGTGCCAGATGTAACATCATTACTTGTCTATGTCTAGAGTGTCAGAGGCACTCTGTAGCATTGTAAAACAATTCAATGAATAACTAACATAGTTTAGTGCTCCCAGGCTGAAAAGTAAGGCTATAAACCAGAAAATATAAAAATCAAGACTACTTCAGTAATAACGTCTGATAAACGCTAAGTAGATTGCTACTTTATTTAATTTTATTTATATCCTAAAAAGTGTGTTTTTTATGAGCCTTAAGTACCTACAGGTTAAAAGGGTAAGGTTCCTTCTTATTTTCATTTATCTCAAGCCAATATTTTATTAAAATTATTTTATTTGTATTGTTAATTATGTTTTGACTGGATTAGAAATCACTTAATTGTTATGACATTATATAATTTGACATTACTTATTTATTTATATTTATGACATTCTATGACTTAAAAATAAAAATTTAAATGATAATTGATTGATTTTAATGATAATTTTGCATGCCTGAATTGGTACAACACAGTGGACTGCGCATTCACTTGACATCTAGTAGTGTATTATTATGTACTGTGTTGAGCAATAAACGAATTGAATTGAATTGAATATTTTTGGATTAATAAAAAAATTTAAAAAAATATTATGTTTTATTATTTTAACAAGTAAACTTTACCAGCTAGATTGGAGCCTCCTTTTAAGTAGATAAGCTGAGGACTCTGCTCTACCGAAATTTAAGTAATTAATGATACATAGTATCATTAATTAATTTTTGTATACAAATGTAGGTACAAAAGGAAATCACACTAATATTATAAAGGCGAAAGTTTGTGAGTGTGTGTGTATGTTTGTTACTTCTTCACGCTCAAACGGCTGGACCAATTTTGATGAAATTTCAGAATTAACACAGAGAATATTTTTTTTTATTATCCCGATATTCCTACGGGATCGAGACTTATGCGGATGAAACCGCAGGGCGCAGCTAGTAATAATATAAAAAAGAGAGAATCAAAGCTAAGCAAATAAGCAGTACGTACGCAGGCATGAGAATGTGTTTAAATATATATATTCACACAAGCATCCTGTTTTCCGGATACTGCAAACGGGATGCTTGTGTGAATAATAGGTATGTATATTTAAACACGTACACTAGCTACTAAATGGGATCCTGCAAAAAACTATACCTGCAAAAAACGGGATCTTGCCGTGGGAAAGGGCCCTTAGACCTGGATTAAAAGATAGGATACCTTTTATCCCGGTAGTACGTACCTCTGTCTATTTCCAACCTCCACGCGGACGGGCAAAAGCTACAGTAATTATATAAAATAAACAAAAAGCTTTTATCTGATTGGAAGCGGAGTCAAACAAACTAATTAGTTTACATAACAAATTGTAATTTATTACAGTGATCGTGCAATTAGAAGGGAGCATCTGTGGCCCCTGAAGGGAGTCGAACCCGGACCCCCGCTTTGAATATCTGATGGAAAATGTATCGTTTGTCAATGTCCATTGGTACTACGTTCAATTTGTAACCATTAGACGTGCTTTGACAATTTTAATTTTTTCATTCTTGATTTTATTTCTTTAAGATTGATGAAGGAACTTTAAAGTTTGCGGTAGTGATGGATCACTATGATATCATTACCACAGTGATTTAATAGTTTATTTTCTTCTGCTTTTTCTATGTCTTGACTTTTAGTTGGTCACACTGTAAGAAACTTTTACCTAATGGTTGACTGGTAGAAAGTACTTTTGGCATTAAGTCCGCTTGTGTAAATTTGTGTGCCAGTATTAAAGAAATAAATCTATAGAAATAAATAAAATTGAAGTGTGTGTTTCTAAGAGTCTGTTCATTTATTACTTAAGACAATATTGTCCAGTTTCTGACCCACCTCCCAAAAAATAAGACTTGTTTGGAACCCCCTCCCCCCCTCAAATCATCTTACGTAGTAAATGAACAACCAAAATAAACAAAAAAGTCAAAACAGCAGCTTTTTACTGATCTATACAAATAAAATGAATTGAAGTGTTTGAAATGCATCTGAATGACTTACTTGGATGTTTTATTTCTATCTTTTTACAGGTCCATACTTTCAACCATCTTATTTGCGTACATTTTTATCTAATTTCACGTTGGAAGCTCGCACTTAATAAACACTAAGTTTACATAGATTATTTTCTTACGAAGGTATATGTAGGTACAGACGCCAGCGCATCAAGCTACCCAGAACTGTCAAAATTTCCCAATCAACTTTGAACCTTATGCTTTAGCAATAAAGTTAAAAATGTATTAAAAAAACTTGACAGATTGTAGTAGCTTGATGTGCTGGCGTCTGTACATCCACAGTTCGTCAGTTATGTTTAAGTCCAATCTAATAAGGGGCGAGCCTATTTTTATCAAACGAGCACAAAAACATGCTACTAGGAAAATGTCTAAAGCACGCAGCGCTTTTTTTTAGAAAAGTAGATATATTAGTAAACAGTAAATATGTTAATTAAAATGCGTTCCCCTTGGAACATCACTATTAATATTTCCACACCCGTACAAGCACCTACACATCACTACAGAAGTACAGACATACACAAAACCACAAGGGATCGGTAGTCCAAACTAATGTAGGTACTACTAACTCACCTAGGTACCTCACCTAATTCCATATTCTACTTGTTTTCCAACCTTTGATGCTCGGTTCACCTCTACGAATCAGCTAGATAATACCGATAGCAATTCCAAGATGTACTGAATTTATTTTCTAGGTACTTACTGAAGGAATAGTAATGAAGCTTATTAGTATAACAAGTAAGAGCAAGGATTTGTGTAAATCAGCACCCTAACTGTGTAACACACTTTCAATCAAAGTCTGATGATGATTTTGAATGATATTGCTAATCCATTGCTTCATATTATGTACGAAAAATTTGTCTGTTCAGTAACGTAAATGTTCTTGAACTGACAAAAAAAAAGTCATTGAAAGGGCCCTTTCCCACGGCCAGATACCGTTTTTAGCATGTACAGTTTTTTGCAGGATCCCGTTTGGTAGTGTACGTGCTTAAATATACATATTCACACAAGCATCCCGTTTGCAGTATCCGGCAAACCGGATGCTTGTGTGAATTCATATATTTAAACACGTACTCTACTAAACAGGATCCTGCAAAAAACCGTACCAGCAAAAAACGGGATCTTGCCGTGGGAAAGAGCCCTTAGTGTGTTACGCAATTACCTCGCAGGTCTATTAAGGCAATCTCCACAGATGGGGTTCATCATAGACGGCTCAGATTTCAAGTGTGTATGCGGCCTCTCCTCACAGACAATGGACCACCTTCCATCCTTCGCCGCATGCCCTGTCACCTGTGCACTTGCTGGCTTTATGATTGCGTCAGTGAGAGGAGTTCGCGCACCTGATTTTTGGGCCAAACGTCTATGATCTTTTTACCATCAATACAGAGAGTATGAAGTAAAAAGTAAAAATTTATGATGGTAAAAAGTAAAAATTTATTCTTTTATTTTTTCACTCGTGTATGTATTTTGTTGGGTGTAGCTAAAGGTACCTTGCTTGTACCTGTCTATTTCCATATTCATTTTGTTCGGCCACACAGGAGGTTCAGAAAAATAACTTGATGTACCTATGCATTAGAATCATCATCATCATTATCCAAGAGGACAAGCAAGCGTCATTATTCAATATTTTTTTTCATTAGACGCAGCTATACGTTTGTGTCTTCCATACCACCACTATTAGTCATTAATGCAGTAGATGTATATTTTTTGCTTTTAGATTCTAAGAAAAGTATTGATTTTTTCAAGCCCAGTGTTCCGATTGAAAACAAGCCACTTAGACAGATCAAACACTACAGTGCGCAAACGGAGCGCGGGAAACGGAGCGAAAATCCCCGCGTGGAAACACGTTTTTATTGAATTTGTATGTAAAAACACACGCGCGGGGGCGCGTTATCTGCGCCCCGACGCGTGGCGCGTTGTAGTGTGTTATCCGCCATAAATAAATAAATAAAATATTCTTTATTTCGGACATTTACAATCCATAATGTGAAAAATTAAAAACTCAAAATCAATAATTAAATAACTTAGCCTTAACTTCATTAACTTTTTTTGTCTGTGTGTTATGTATAACATCAAAAGATGTAAGCCCCCAAAATAAAAATACAAAACCATTAACATTAGAAAATACGACCAGTCTATTCATCATATTACCTTTATACCCTTCGTTTATTAGGTAAACCTTGTTATTTACGATATAATAGTCGGGGGTTCTTTGTGCTGCTGCCACTAATTAGAGAGCTGGTTATTAAGAGCTTCCTAGGCGATTACTTGCATATTTTAATGCCTTTATCAAGTTGTTCGTGCTGTAATCGCAACGGGACATCGTCTTGGAGGCACACTGCTGTGAAGTGTGGAGAGTAATTTTATTCGAACATGGATTCTCTTTTTGAACACGTCGTTCTAAAGTAAATTTTCAATGTAGTAGTGAGTAATTTTATTCGCACATGGATCCTATTTTTAAACACGTCGTTCTAAAGTAAATTTTCAATGTAGTAGTGAGTAATTTTATTCGCACATGGATCCTATTTTTAAACACGTCGTTCTAAACTAAAGGTATGTTTTCAAGGCGATTTGATTTTCTTTTGCATCGACCTGATTATGATATTAGTGCAAAACATAATCCTAGATTAAACATTAGGAAGCCCAGTTCAATTTTTCTTAATTAATAATATTACTGCTGAACTCCTTCTTAAAGGATTGGCCATGTCTTCTTCCCCTCTCACAAGTTGGCTTAGTGGCAAGTTGTAATTGCTAGTTCCTATTGAATTTTGATTTATTATTTCTTGCTTGAGTACGTATAGTTTTTCCAATTGTTGATATATTGGCGTTACTAGCTGACATATGGCAAACAATTTAATTTAGTGTTCTGTGTCTTGTAATGTTAATTAATTTGCATACCTTGTATTGTACTCAATTAAGTATTTTATAACCGAATAGACAGCTGTGCTGCTGGGGAGTTTGTTGCGCCACTTCTTCTTCCCAGCGAAAGCACTAGGAAGTGGTGAAGGACAGGCGTTTTGGGGGACTGTCTTTTGTAATTTTGACGTTCGAAAAGTGCTGACTCTCAGCCTAGTTTGAATAAATGACTTTTGATTTTGATTTTGATTCAAAATTGCAAAAAAAATCTCGAAGCAGATGTCTTCGAGAAATTGTATGCAATTTCGCTATACACATTGAATTGTCCTATAAGTCACCTCGTAACTGAAAGATATTTAGACCTAAACACCGTCACCGCACATGTACGCAAACTTGCTCCCCAAACTGCGCCCCCCTATGCTCACCTGTTAACTTCGCCCACAGATACCTACAGTTACCCCTTCGAAGCTATATTTCATACAGCTTCCCCTCTGCTGGAGCATAATGAAGGTATTGGAGACGATACTTAGGGAACTTGGAACACGTGTGCCGACACGATTTGGCTGCCGGCTTCTTACAGTTAAATTTCATTATACTCTTGTGACTGTAAGAGCTTAAGTTTCAGTCTTTAGTGATTTTGTTTCAGTTAGGCGAGCTGATTTTAGGTAGGAATGGAGTGAGAAACGAAAAGGATAACGATTTTTTTTAAATTAAAATTATTTAGAAAGAAAATAATGGTCACTTTGAAGATGATCTTTTATTTGAAGTTTCCTTTAAAGTTACCTTTAACTTTAATGGAAACTACAAACAAAATATTTGAAACGAAAGAAGAAGGATATAAGCAAGGAAAAAGCAGACCATGAAGAAATGATTTAAAAATTGAAGGAGAAGATAAATGATGTTGACTGAAATGTAAGCTTTACCTAAGAGAAATTAATGTACAGACGCCAGCACATCAAGCTATTACAATCTGTCAGATTTCTTTAATAGATTTTCAACTTTATCGCTACAGTATAAGGTTCAAAGTTGATTGGGAAAATCTGACAGTTTCGGGTAGCTTGATGTGCTGGCGTCTGTACATACATACGTTATTAGTGAAAAAAGATGGTGTTTGCTACACCAACACATCTCTAAATGTACTTATCTGCCTAGCCTTTTCCCAACTATGTTGGGGTCGGCTTCCAGTCTAACCGGCTGCAGCTGAATACCAACCGGTCGATTCTGGAAAAATCTCACCGTGATAACTAAGGTGAATTGAGCTTAGAGTGAGCTGTGAGTCATGCTGATGGATTGACACTATTGATGGCTCACTCCACGCTCAGTTCACCCAAGTTTTCACGGTGAGATGGTTACAGAATCGCACGGCTGTATTTGACTTGGATAAACTGCGCTGTCTTGTCTTGAATTTCTAATCATTCAAATTCCTAGTCTTGAATTGTTAGAAATAATTTGGAAATCCAGTTTAGAATGATACATTTTCACGACACAGGAAACCGATTTGTTTTCATATCATGTAGCTTAAGGGCTACGCTTAAGGGTGCAAACTACCCTAATTTCTCATGGTGTCGGGTACTTTAAAATAATAAGCTTGTCTTTTCAGCACGGTCGTAGGCGGTTGAAACAAAAACGTGAAACATTGAACTTTTCATACAAAAGTAAAAACGTTTTTGATGCCTGAAGATTCTTTTTCAAGCGTGGTTGGGCAGCATAAAGAAAATTAAGAATCAAAACAAATACTGAAGTGCTTTTTTCTTTCTCAAATTTTTGGGGACGCTTTCATTCATTAAATGATTTTCTTTGTGATTTATTACTGTCATAAAAGTTTGTTTTTGGAACGAAGTTGTTTAACGGAGCTTGCGTAGGAGTAACTGGTAGAAATTGTCACGTAACGAAAAAGCGTTGTGCCCCTCCATGCGACTTTTTATTATATGTAATAGAAAAAGACAGAGAGGGAGAGAGACAATGAGATAGTTTTCATGGTTTTCGAGGGTGCTAAAGCCGACAGTGAGATCAAAATTAAAAACCAAAAAGGCGGGTGAGAAAAAAAAATATCCATGGGTCGTGTTTTTATGGTTTTCGAGGGTGCTAAAGCCGATAGTGAGGACAAAATGAAAATCTATGATGGCTACACTTTTTTTTTGTATAAAATACATAGGTACATACACAATAAGACATCGTGATTTTGATCATCGTGATTCGTGACTTTGATTTAGAAACGAGAAGATGATCAACGTATTGAAGAAGTATTGACACTTGAAAATATCGTTTATTTTAATTCAAAATAATACTGTATGAAAGGCGTTCAGCATAACTTAGTATTATATTTCAAGAACTGCATTTTGCTCCGAAGCCCCCAAGAATTCAAACTCGGGCGTTGACAAGTTAAATAAATAAACTATTGCGAGTCGCAGTCGCAGTCGCGACTTGCAAATGAAAACTGACTTCAACTGTTTTGAAAACGCATAAATAATATTGTGAAGAGCTTTCCCTTGTTTGTATAAGTTTTGTTCTGACACTTTATGAAACGGGAATTTTTACTAATAATAAAATTGAAGAGTTTGTTTATTTTTTTGTTTGAACGCGCTCCGGAATAACCTGTAGATTTAAAAAAAATATTTTTGCATTTGTAAAGGTGTGTCCAGACCTGGCGAATGCGCCGCTCGCGAGCCGCTTAAGAACTGCGCGCGTGTCGCTTGCGTGCGGTTACAGCCTACGTTTAGGTGCGCCGCTATAGTGCATATCGGCAAGGCTCGAGTGGGATGCGCGTGCAACATAGCTTCTTTCGCATTTGAACTAGAAGGGTGCGTCCACATCTGGCGAATGCGCCGCGAATGCGCAGCTCGCGAGCTGCGCGTGTGTAGTTACTGCAAATATTTGGTGCGCCTCTTTATGCAAAGCTCTCATAGAGATCGCGCGCGTCCAGCTCACGTGCTTACACTTTCGTTTGCCTAGCCTCAGCGCGAGGAGGAGCGATAGCGCACGCGCGACACTTGCGCCGCTCGCGCACGGCGCGTGAACGGCGCAAAAGCAGTGCGGGAACATAAAATGCACACGCGCAGCTCGCGAGCGGCTCGCGAACGGCTCGACAGCTGCGCATTCGCGGCGCATTCGCCAGATGTGGACGCACCCTTAGGTTAAAATCACGCTATCAGAGTCCAGCAAAAAGAAAAAGAGTCAGAAATATGCTAGAAAACGAAGTCATAGGGATGTGATGCGACGCGGTGGGTCGGGGGAACAAGAAATTTCCCGCGGAAAAACTCGCTGGTAGAAGCTAGTAAATAAATATTTTTTTAAACTGCAATTCAATACTAAATGACGACGACATTTTCATAATGTTGATCGAAGCTACGGACAGAAGTTAGTTTATAGAATAAAATCATTCATTGAAAATGGCGCCGTTTCCATCGGACAATGCCTTGACGTGAATACTTTTACAACAAGCGGATTTCGTTCTTAAGGGTCTATTTTTAAATTGTGAGTGACTGGTAGGTATTAGAAATTAATGAGCCATTGTTCCGGTTTTATTTTAGCTTGAAAGTATTTAAAGTTTTATTACCTTGGCAGGCGGATTATGACTGAATTATTATGATAAAAGTTTATTATAGATTGTGGTTCCATCGAATGTAGTAAATCAATCAACTCAGCCTATCGCAGTCCACTGCTGGACATAGGCCTCTCCCAGGCTGCGCCACAACACCCTGTCCTCCGCCTTCCGCATCCAGTCCACCCCAGCCACCTTCTTTAGGTCGTCCGTCCATCTAGCTGGGGGGCGTCCCACACTACGCTGTAATGTAGTAAATAGGTAGGTATTTTTTCACGACATCAACAAAAAGTAGAAACAAGTTAAAAACATTACCCATTTTTTTTTGCACAGTCGGGTAAAAAGGTGCAGCGTTAATATGACGTTCGACCTCGCCACGTAATGACCTCACGAATAAGAGCAGCACCCTAGTTGCGAGATACACAATTCAGTCACAATCTGAATCATTTTGAAGGATATTGCTAACCCATTGCTGCATATGTTCGAAACATTTGTCTGCTCAACAACGTAAAAAACGCAATGAATGTCATTCAACTGTCAACGTGAAAGCCATCGCTACTGCATTTTAGTGTGGTTACGCAATTACCCCGCAGATCTAAATTAAGTAATCGGGTTAAACCGAAATAATAAACACGCGAGTAAAACCGTCAATAAATTGTATCGTTTATTGGTAAGTTTAATTGAACAAAACCAACGTAATTAAAAAATGAAGAAACTGTACGCCATCAATGCCATTTAAACAAAAACCCCTCCCAAAAAGACAGCTCGGCACTGCAGAAAAGTCCCGAAAAGTTAGTCGAATCCTTTAATCTAAGTGTCACTCGTGTTACGGGCGGTAGTCGCAATTGACCTCATGCAAGCAGACCCACACGAGACTCGAATCCAAATATCTTCGCAAAGTGCACTTTGTCTTTATAGGGTTCCGTACACGGGACCCTATTACTAAGGTTCCGCTGTCCGTCCGTCTGTCAGTCACAGGGCTGTATCTTTTGAACCGAAATAGGTAGACAATTGAGATTTCCACAGAGTATATATTGCTATAGCCACTATAACAAAAAATAGTTATAAAATAAGGTTAAAAATTAAGAGGGTCCCCAGGGAAGAATTAAAAGAAGTATATATTTAAATAAAAACATGCAGTGTTAAATATTGTAAGTTGGTACAGAACCCGGTCACAGGCGAGCCGGACTCGCACTTGGCCGCTTTTTTCTTCGCTTTAGGATTGTAATCTCAAGTTTACCGACCGTAAAAGTCGAGGTAATCGAGACCCGAATTAAAATGGTATCTCGCTTTATTGAGACCCACCGACAATTACTCTTTTATGATCCAACGATGTATAGGACCTAGGTTGGACGAAGCAAGGAAAACCTGTTCAGGGGGAGATTCATAGACGAATCCGCCTTGTAAATGTGGTGCTGTTCTACAAACGATGGGATACTTAATATCGTGTCCTGCGTGTCCTGTCGGCTGCACGTTACAGGAACTGATGGATGTAGTAATGACGCCAAACACGCAGTCGAATTCTGGGCCGAGTCCATTTAGATTGCCATCAACAAGCTAAGAAGAAGAAGAAGAAGAAGAAGAAGAAGAAATTATTTAACTTTTATTTAAGGTATTCCGATTTATAATATTTGTTGTTTAACAACCTAAGGGGAACCGCCACGGTAGCCCACGAAATTCAACTTTTCTTACTTTTTTTTGCAATTTGATGTTCAATGACAGGTTGTATGTTGAACAAAAATATGATTCGACAAAAATAACAATATGTATTTACAGCCGGTCGATTCTGTTAGAATCTCACCGTGAGAAGTTAGGTGAAGTGACATGTCTTTCCATCTGATGCTAGGGATTGACACTAACGACAACTCACTTTAAGCTCACTTCACCCGAGTTATCACGGTGAGATTTTTACTGAATAGCACTACAGAATTACAATAGTAAAAATCATTAATATAACCCTCTATGTTCATATAACCCTATTGAATGACTATTTCATTAAATATCAATCCCCGCTTCCCCTTTAATAAAGTATGCGTTAGTGTGTATCCCTCTCGCTTCCCCTTTAATAAAGTATGTGTTTGTGTGTCTTTTGTGTGCGCTGGCAGAGATAGCAAACAGAAGTGGCAGAAGGCTGGCCATGTCTGTCAGACCTCGGTCTCGAAGTCAGCGATTGCTGGGCGGGAGCTGCGTGGCAACGTCGATCCGGTCTCGAAGCCAGCGGGCAGATCGCCCGGCGGCGGCGCTAGAGCGGCGTAGTGTTGTGTTATGTGAAATTAGTGTCTTTGTTCGCGAACGAAATGTCTAAACAGCGACTAGGTACAACATCTTTTTGATACAACATTTTAAAACGTCGGTCGTTAAAAAGCAAAAAATTAAATACACAACACTACTTCAATGCAGACGCGCGGGAACCGCTACACGCATCGCTCGTACGCCGTTCTCCGCGCCGCAGCCTCAGAGGCCAGCTCCATATAAATCTATGCATTGAAAAGAGCCGCTTCCCGCGCCGCCACCGCCGCCCCGCGCCCGCTTACTTCGTGTCCGTAGCCTCAAAGGACCGATAGCCGTTGAAGCAGATGTCCTCAAGTGGACACCGTGAATTGGCACGCGTGCCTTGAGATGCATCCCACCTCCACGGACCGATGACAAGGCGGATGAGTAACATAGATTGGTTGCGGAAGGCGAAAATTGGGTGTTGCAGTGTAACAGCATAAGCGCATGTCCAGCAGTGGACTTCTTCTTCTTCGTATAGCGGGCATTTTTTTTTAATCCATCGTGGGGGTGACTGAGGGGCATGAAGGACTCTTACCGGATAAAACCACCACGGGGTTTAACCTCTGCCTGTGGCCTGGAGTGCGGGATTCGCATAAGCATTCACCGGTCCCCCGACAGGTCTCGAACCGCTGTTCTTCAGCGGGTCCCACCTCCCCGTGCGGCCATTCCCATAATGGCCGCACCCACTCTCGATTGGCGCGCGTGGAACACTGCGGCGCCAACTTGGGCTTGTCTTGTCGGACGACCGGCTACCGACAGGCTACCTCTCATGGAGGTCGCAGATCGTTTTGCACCCTTCTCGGGCGCCCGGTGCGTCTCCTGCATGAGGGGAGAGAGGTTGCAGCTTCTCTCTCCTGCACTCTAATTGCGTAACACACTATTACTCTCAATTTGAATCATTTTGAAGCATATTGCTAATCCATTGCTTCTTAACAACACATTGATTTGTTATGCACTCGAATGCGTAAATTGATATACATTTTTAAGAATTTACGATATATATCGGACTACAAATTAATTAAACAGGTCTATTTAGCTTTGTGTCAATCCATTCTCACTTATTGTATAACTTCATGGGGTGGGGCTGCTAAATCAATCCTTCTGCCATTAGAACGTGCGCAGAGAGCTATCCTTAAGGTAGCCACCTTTCGCCCATATAGATTTCCCACACACGAGCTTTACACGGCATGTAAGGTTTTAACCGTGCGTCAACTATTTATATTGAACATTGTACTGCACCAGCATAGGAAACTTCCTTTTATCCCAATACCTATAGATAAGAGAAGAAAAGACTTAGTTTGCACAAAGCCTCAGACCAGACATGCTTTCATAAATAAATTTTATGTATTTTTAGGTCCCTTCTTATATAATAAAATCAATAAGTCTCTAAGTATATATAGTGTAAATTTTAAAAAGTGTAGTGAAATGTTGAGTGAATACTTAGCGACATTTAATTACTCAGACACTGAAAAATTGCTAGAAGTAATGCAATAATTTTATTAATGTTAAGTCAATTGTTATTTAAAAATAAAATTATTATGTATCATATATAATGTATGCTAGCTCTATGTTCAGTAACATAATAGTCCACTAAAGCACTCAGCGTTGTCAAGTGATGGCCTGAAACACAGGTTTGAATAAACCTACATCAGGCAGGTCGCTTTTAAATTCAGTAGGCCTTTAAGTAATATAATATATAAGTGATAAACTAGATTTATTTTAGGCATAGTTAATATTTTCCTTATATTAATATGTAACTTTGTAATGATGTAACTTCTATGTAATTTATACTTATGTGAACTTATGAATAAATAAATATTATTATTAAATATTATTATTATTATTATTAATTTCGAAAAAATGTGTCTGCCCATCAACTGTAAATAACGCAATGAATGTTGTTGAACTGTCAAAATGAAACCCATTGCTACTGATAGTATGTTATGCAATTACCCTGCTGCTCGGCCGCCTCCTTTGCAGACATGATGACATCTTCCCAAAAGGAGGCAACTCCGTCCCATACGCTTCCGCTCTTGACCATCGACGGAACGATGGCCCGGAGCGAGAGATCGCTTCCGCCTATTGCCGCGATGAGGTCACGGACGGCGCAGCACTCCTCCAACGTGTGCTGCGCCGTATCCTCCGGGCAAGCCGCACAGTGGTGACACACCGGTATCTGCTGCCGAGCTATATGACACAGGTACTTCCCAAAGCAGCCGTCGCCAGAGAGTACCTGCGTCAGCCGGAAGCTGAGGGTGCCATGTCGGTATACATATAGGGTGACTGGTAATTAGTGACCGATACTTAAACACATGATTCTACTCATCATTACAAACAACTTTTACTATCGGACCAAATCCGAAATCGCGAAAAAAAAATCAGCTGTTCCCTACATTTATGTTCGTACGAGTCGTCAAAATGTAGGGAACAGCTGATTTTTTTTCGTCATTTCACTTTTTGTCCCATTATAAAACTTGTTTGTTGTCATGAGTAGAATCATGTGTTTAAGTATCGGTCACTAATTACCAGTCACCCTATATACAAGGTGTAACTTAAATAACGCACAACCTCTTAAGGGGTCATTGTACTCATCATTATGAACAACTTTTAGTATGGGACCAAACCGGAAATCGCGAAAAAAAAATCAGCTGTTCCCTACATTCTGACGAGTTATGCGAACATAAATGTAGGGAACAGCTGATTGTTTTTTCGCGATTTCCGGTTTGGTCCCATAGTAAAAGTTGTTCATAATGATGAGTACAATGACCCCTTAAGAGGTTGTGCGTTATTTAAGTTACACCTTGTATATGCATACTTGTAGATTGCATACATTAGGTATGCTTGGAATGTGTGTAGTGACGTCATTTAAAGTGAGCTTTGCCCTGTTCATTTTAATATTGTTCGCTTAAAAAGTTGTGTAAGTAATTGCTCCAAAGTTAACCGCTCTAAAGAGATTAAAATTTATTGCTCTTGTTGTTTACACTTCTAATCCTCACGGAGGAGAGATAATATATTTACAGCCATACATTTTAAATTAATTAGATTTGTTTTTTAATTGTTTTGTTGTTGTTAGAAAAGAGAGAAAGCTAATGCTAATTTATGATTTAAAGCTGCTGAAGCTTCCATATGAGATTAGCAATAAATTCAGTTGCGCTGTCAGGTAATATAATTACTGAATTAGTTATGTACCCGTTTACATAAAACAGTCTAGACTATTTAATTATCGTCTTATGATCGCGTGTATTTTGACGTGGCGAGACTACATGACTTATGCAGTACAGTCACATAAGGAGATAGGTAGGTATAGGTATACTATACACTATACAGGTAGGTTTTCAAGCTCGTTTTAGTAGTAAGCCCAGGTTATCACGAGCGTTTTTTTTAAACACTGTATTTTCAACGTTTTGCTCAGCGCGAAGAGTTGAAAATCCATCGCGCGATATAATCCCGCCGCGACATTTTTAAGTCCTAGCGAACGTCGGCTATGTCTATACATTACTAGATAGATAGACCATTTATTTGGCGCACACAAAAGACAGCACAACACAAAAGTACAATAAGATGATAACCAATTACATGAATTAAATAGATATAAAAACAAGGTGCCGATATAAAAACAAATAGAAAAACACATACATCGAAATAAACAACTTTCGATGCTATGTTAGGCGTTAAAAATACAACAGCGCGGTTTCATTCAAGCATTCATTTAGGTTTCGCCTAGTGTTCGTGATAACAGGCATTAATGGAGTGATCCTTCTAGAACCTTCTAGTACGTCTTATTACTTACTAGAAGGTTAGCTACCTGTATACCTACCTCCTAGTTTACACACACAATAAAAATAAATTGAAGATGCCTAGTCAAGGATTCTATTACATAGTAGGTATGTAATTACTTACCTCAATTAAAGTTACATTTTAGATAAGGTACGGTGGGGTTGGCATATGCGTATGGATAAAAACTCCTTTTCATAATAAAGAATTGAAAAATATTGTTAAGTATTGTAGTGGAAAGATGATAAGTATTGTATTGGCCTGTATATCTAACTGTTTCGTTGAATGTACACGACCCACTTTGAAGCATTGTTATAGCGTGCATTGCACCGGAATTAATGGGAATACACTTTTATGAGATCCTTTGAATTATGTTGTTTGAGTACGTTTCAGTGTAACTCAGTCAGTTTTTATTTCAACACAAAGTATGAAAGGGTTATAAACCCTTTTAATATTGTAAATTCTGTGCAATGGAGAAGTAGCCTGGTTCATATTTATTATTACAAATGTTAAACATAATTATTTGGATGGAAAAAATGGTGCTGTAATAGATACACAGCATGTGCTACATTTTTTTTTAAAAAAAAAACGTTGCCACACTAGTAATTTCTCCTGTATTGTGGGTGCGTTTACAAACATTTAAACTCACATACACAAACAGCCAGACCCGGAACAACTACTTGTAGGTCATACAAATATTTGTTCCGTGCGGGAATCGAACCCGCGACACGCAGCACTGCAGTCAATCGCTTAAACACTGCATCAACCGTGCCATCGATGAATGATAGATTAACCTCTCAAACGTCGAATGTATATCATGTATACAGATAATAATAACATTTCTATTGTGTCTGCTAATTGGCGCGCGACGGGTTAAAATAAAATCTCAGTTTATATAAGGTGGAGACAGCCATACGACAATAAAATTTAAACTGGCATGCTTTTAATATGACGTACTCGTATATCTAATGCCGTTCCCCGGCTGCATACGAGAATTTAATCTAATATTTCCAATAGTTTAATCTTAATATTTCCAATAGTTTAAGAGGGGCCCGTGGCTAAATAATAACAGCCGCACAGGTCGATCGATCAGGTTAAGCTACGCTTGCCGCGGTTGGTCTGTGGATGGGTGACCATCTTTACATTCCGATACCCCTCCGTGCCTCGGAAACCACGTTAAGCCGTTGGTCCCGGCTGTCATTCGTAGATCTTTAACAGTCGTTACGGGTAGTCAGAAGCCCGAAAGTCTGACAACCAGTCTTACCTAGGGGTATCGTATTACCCAATAACTGGGTCGTGGAGGTCTGATAGGCAGTCGCTCCGCGTAAAATACTGGTATTCAGCTGCATCCGGTTAGACTGGAAGCCGACCCCAACATATGTAGTTGGGAAAAGGCTAGGCAGATGGTGATGATTTCCAATAGTTTACCTAATCACTAAGGCTAGTCCGATTGGCAAAACCCCTAGCCGGCCCAATACTACTATTTAGTTTGTTCGAAAAAACTAGTTTTTTTAATTTCGATGCTAAGATATACAAAATACTCTAATGCATATATTTTTTTATATATTGCCAGTGTTTTCACTTATTGCCCTATTGTTGTCTACACATTGTATACAATGTGTAACGTAAATAACGCGCAACCTCATAAGGTGGCATTGTACTCATCATAGTGATCAACTTTTACTATGGGATCAAACCTGAAATCGCGAAAAAAATTCAGCTGTTCTCTACACGCATAACTCGTCAAAATGTAGGGAACAGCTGATTTTTTTCTTCCCCACGACGAAGCCACACTGTGCTACGTGTTTTGTTATCATAGAGAAGCCAATTCTCGTCACCAGTAACTAAATATTCCAGAAAGTCCTTTCGGGGAGGGCGAAGAAGGAGGGACTGACAAATGTTAACGCGGGTTAGTCAGTTTGCTTCAGTTAACCTGTGAGGTATCCATCGGCTCAAAACTTTCCTGTACCCAAGATCGTGTAGATGTCTGACGACTGTTGTATGCTCACAGCCGAGTATCTTCGCTAACTCACGCGGAGTAGATTCAGGATTTTCTTTGATGGCGCTAAGAATTTGCTCGTCGTTGATGACTTGAGGTCGTCCCGACCGAGGTTCATCTTCGAAGCTTGTATCTCCCTCAGCAAAGCGTTTGAACCAGCGATTCACTGTAGGGTAGAAGGCAACCGTATTCTTGAAAGCACTATTTATGTTTGCGACAGCTGCGCTCACAGAATTACCCCGTAACCACTCGTAATAGAAGATTGCACGTAGATACTCCTTCGCGATCGAAGCCATTATTAATCAATTGTGCGTTTCCTCAACTATTTACACACTCCAAGTGACACATTCGAGAACATTCTACAATACTATTGTGTAATTTAGAACTTTATGGAAAAACATTATGAAATAAAAAATGTTGAACATTTTTTGTCACCACTTTTGCACCAACCCGATAAATTCACGGTTACAGTTTGCGCGTCGATGTCCGTGCCACCATGAATTTTTGTACTCTAGAATTAAATGCAATAAAATCCGTGTAACACAAAACTATGAATAGAATACTGTATATTTGTTATTCGCATATTCTCACGGCAGTATTGGAAATGTTCGTTCGGAAAATACTAATTGGTTTTCACACAAGCAATTCAAATAAAAGAAAGTATTAGACGCAGCCAACAGATGTGTTTCTACGAAAATATTTGAAAAACTTTAATTGAGTAAGTAAATAATAATACGCGAAGGAATTTCGATTGCAGTTAGCGTGAGAAAATTACTATCGAAGTGCATGTTTACTTTTAAACCAGTTTTATTACCGTATCAGATGTATCCATGATTAGTAGGTAATCATAGTATGACTTGTAGGTCGTGGATTCGAACCCAGACAGCCGCATTACTTTGTGTAAGTAATTTCATCACCACTGCCCTCAAAACAGTGAAGGAAAACATCGTGAGGAAGCTGGCATGTCCCAGAACCAAAAATTCGTAGACATATAACATCTACTAACCCGCACTGGCCTGCGTGGTAGATTATAGCCTATCACTCCGTCTCGAAGAGAGGAGGCCTGAATCCCAGCAGTGCAGTGGGAACATTATATGCTGATTATTATGCTTAGTAGCACTTAAGGGTGCCTTTTTTTGGTGGGCAATTATCAAACAACTTCTCCCGCTCCTCGCGGAGCAGGAGAGCGTGTCAGACTTTTACTGACTAAAATCCACCCATGTTCCTTCAGTTACCTGTGTCAGGAGCTACGGTAATTCTATCGAACAACCTGCGACCCTGGCAGGAATCGGTCCTAGCGAACCCCGTCAGTTAGTGCTGACATCTCTTTGAGGCGCGCGTGTAACACAACGCGCCGTCGACCCGGGCCTGGTCCTTACCGGACGGCGAGCTACCCATTGCTCGCCGTCCGCAAGCCCGCGCCTACGGTGGCGGAATTGGCTCTCGACTCCCGGAGACGAAAAGAAGAACGGTGCCTTGAACGTTCAAAATAAAATGAAACCTCGTGAACCTACTATCTTCCATATCTACCAAATATAAGAGAAAAAGGTCTACAATTTTGTCTTCTTCTCAATTTAGGTACTAGCCGACTGAGATGGTAAGCATTTATTTCTAAAAATAATTGGACAAAAGACTGCCACGAGATTATTTTGTTGATACAGCATCGAAATCCAGATAGCGCAGACATACAGCCGTACGATTCTGTAACCATCTCACCGTGAAAGCTTGGGTGAAGTGAGTGTGGAGTGAGCTGTCATTCACTAGTGATTAACACTATTAAGTGCTCACTTCACTTATGATTTCACGGTGAGATTTTTACAGAATCGACCGGCTGATCTCTAACATCGTTGGAAACAAACAAGCCTGATAATAATCATCACTACATAGTATAAAACAAAGTCGCTTCCCTGTCTGTCTGTCACTATATATGCTTAGATCTTTAAAACTACGCAACGGATGTTGATGCGGTTTTTTTTAATAGATAGAGTGATTCAAGAGGAAGGTTTATATGTATAATACATGCATAATATAGTAGAGAAACACTGGTAATTTTAGAGGTTTCTAATGTAATGTCGTAAATAAACACATTTTTTTGCGCTTACATTGTAAACGCTGGCTGAACCCGTCGAGATAGATCAAAATAATATACTACAGCACCCTAATTGCGTAACACACTATTACTCTCAATTTGAATCATTTTGAAGTATATTGCTAATCCATTGCTCCATATGTTCGAAAAATGTGTCTGCTGAACAACGTAAATAACGCAATGAATGTTGTTGAACTGTCAAAATGAAACCCATTGCTACTGATAGTGTGTTACGCAATTACCCTGCTGTATTGTACACCTTCAAAAGGTCTACAAAAAAGTCCGCGATGGTATATGTCTATCTCTTAGGGATAACCCACAATAACCATTTTTTATCCTATACTTTTTACGAGAAATAATGGCTCTAAAATTATCAGTGTTTCTCCAATGCACCCGTGCGAAGCCGGGGCGGGTCGCTAGTAGACCATAAAATTCTTTTATAAAAACAAAAATGTCGATGAAGTAACCTGCAGGGTAATATCTATCAGTAGCAATGGGTTTCATTTTGACAGTTGAACAACATTCATTGCGTTATTTACGTTTTTGAGCAAACACATTTTTCGAACATATGGAGGAATAGATAAGCAATATGCTTCAAAATGATTCAAACTGATAGTAATAGTGTGTTACGCAATTAGGGTGCTGCTCTTAACTTATAATTTAAAAACTCTTTCATCACTCCCAAACTTCCAAATTAGATAATTCCCTTTACCATAAATTATCACTTTCTTCCTTTTATTTTTCCCGCAATGTCACAATCAAAGTTGTAGCAAGTTAAGCGTTATCAAGCCTCGATGCTCACTTAGATAAGCCGAGGTAACTTAGCAGCAACTTAGAGATAACTTGGTGTCGGACGCGGTTCGCTACGGGTTAACATCTAAAGTCCGGCTTTGCTCCCTTTTGTGATAAAATGTACTACGTAACTTTATTGTGTGTTTTGGGTTGGACTGGCTTAAGATTTTGGATACGATTCTAATATAGAACTTGGAAATCTTTGGTAACATGCTGGCTAAGCAATTACGTTTCACCAATTAAACTGAACGCCATATGCGTATCTAAACCACGTTCAAGAGCTATCAGTGCATCATCATCATCATCATCTGTCTACAGCAGTCCACTATGGACATAGGACTCTCAAATTGTATGCCATTCAACTCTCATTCAGTTGCTACCAGCCATCCTGCGAAGATCATTGCTCCACTTAACCCAAGGGTGTTTTAACATACGTTTGCCGATTCGCGGTCTCCATTCAAGAACACGCTTAGCCCAACGGGCATCGGTTTTACGGCTAATATGGCTGGCCCATTGGCACTTCAGCTTGTTGCAGATTCGACCCCTCAGAGAGACTCCAAGAATAGCCCGTTCGCTGAGCAACCTTGAATTTATGAACCAGTCGTACCGTGAGTGTCCACGTTTCGGCTTCGGTGTCAATATCATACAAAAATCATTACACTAACGGATCTTGAAATATGCTCTCTAAGTTTCATTGGAGAAATTTGCCTTAACTTGCATGTGAGGATGCCAATGCTCGTTGCATATGTCTCAATGAAAGAACCTAATAATAGAATCAATATACGCAACATTAATCTGTCTTGTGTCATTAAACTGCAAGTTGTAGGACAGTTACTAGCTCGATAACTGTACTACCTCTCATATTAGCCTATTGATTACCGTGAAAATGTAGGTGAAGTGAGCTTGAAGTGAGCTGTCATTCCACCCAATGCTAGGGATTGACACTGTTGACAAACTCATATCACCTAAGTTTTCACGTTGAGATTTTTACAGGATACATCGGCAGAATTGTCATTCGTCTTTATTGTAAAGTAAAGCTTTACGAAATGTGCTTTGGTATTTATTTATTTAACATGGAAATTAAATTAGTCATGCGAATTAATTTTCTTGAGATTCCGTAGCGGAAAGAAGTGAAGCTAAATCTTGGAAAGAAAATGCAGTTCATTTGTAGATACAGCCAGAGAAATCAATTCTTCAGTTTTACTACTAACTTAAATTGCTCGTAGGTATATTAAAATCACAACTGTCATTCATTAACAAAAATGTCTATAACACGGAACATTGACGTGGTGTGTCAATATGATAAACAATTATTAATATCGTCAAAACTTCATTAGTTATCGAAAAGAGAGGACAGCAATACGCCTGTCTATAGCCATGTGTATAAAGTTCAATAAAGGCATTGTCTTCGTTCCAAGAAGAAGCCTACGATTCCTTTAGCATTGCAAATGTCCATATGCTACGGCGGCGGTAACCAGTCGCTATCAGACGGACCTTAAAAGAAGACTCTGCTGCAATCGAATAATAAGCTGTTATTATTCGATTGCGGCAGAGTCTACTTTTAGGCTCCGAAAAAAAAAAAGTTACTTACCAAAAACATTAGAGAGAGGGTAATGTTGGTATTTAATATTTTGCTACCCAATGCAATAAACATTGAACATGAAGAACATTTCAAACTGCATTAAAATAATATAATAATAATAAATGGATTAATAGCCAAAAGCCTCGACCAACACCTGAGGAGGCTTTCGTTAGGCAGCTGGATCAAGGGCTTGATTCAGAAAGCGGTACTTCTGGACACGGCGCGCATTGTCAGGTGGTTCCTCTCTCTGGAGCCCTGACTGCCGGTAGCTTGGACCCTGTTCCCGTTACCGGTGGGCTACTATTTTTTATATTTTTAAATGTTTTTATATTTATTATATTCTAATATTTAAAAATATAATTTATATGTATTTAATTAAATAAAGGAGATAATAATAATATTCCACAACTTTCACACAACGCCATCTAGTCCCAAACTAAGCAGAGCTTGTGCTATGAGTACTAGACAGCTGATAAACATACATATATATTTCTAAATACATACATATTATAGATAAATTACACCCAGACAAAAATAATAATAATAATAATAAAAAATACTATGCTTGTTTTAAATGAAGGTAAATGCAATTTTATAGGCACATTTTACTAGCACCAATCCAAATCTTCTATTAATGCACAGCAAATAGTCTAAAAACCGTAGTTTGAAAAAACAATTACATTCCGTTGCAGAAAAACAATCAAGAAATTCCGAGTTTTCTGTAAGTTAACTCCCGGTTCGTTAAGTTGTCTGTAGAGATGAATATATGCAAGTATAAATGGAAGTCACTTATCTTCTCGAGGCAGTCATAAGAGGTAATTACGGGCAATGTCCACTAATGTTTGAAGGCAACAGGTTACTAGGTCTTGTTTTAATCAAGAGAATGTTATTCTGCTTAATGACAGCTTCCAGCAGATCAGATTCAAAGCTTTGACATTAGCGATTATGTTTTCTTAAAGCTCCTCGTCCACCCTCCTTACTTTCCTCTCCTCCTCTGTAAGGCAAGCTTCTTAAGTTCGGTTACAAAAGAAAAAGTTATTGTGCCTTATTAGTGACAGTTGAGCTCTTATGTAAATTCATCATCATCTGCCTAGCCTTTTCTCAACTATTTTGAGGTTGGCTCCCAGTCTAGCCTGAATATCAGTACTTAAATGTATCGACTGGCTATCTAAACTCCACAACCCAGTTACTGGGTAGCTCGATAGCTACTCGTACCTACCGCTTCGCAAAACTGGTTATCAGATTTTCAGGCTTCTGACTACACGGCTTGCATATATATATTTTTTAAACTAAGTAAGGTTTCTTATAAAGAAAAAAACATAAAAAAAACTGGCCAAGTGCGAGTTGGACTCGCGCACCGAGGGTTCCGTACAAAGTAGGTATGTAAGTACAAATTCACAGTTTTCGGATTTTTTCCTTTACTTGTGCTACATGACATTCTAGGTCAACGCGAAGTACCCTATAGGTTTTGATTCCCTTGCGAGTGTCAAAATATGTGGCATAAACGGAACATAAACGTCTGTATCTTTTGATTGCGTTGACTTAGAAGTTTGATTTTTTAACTGCTTCAAAATCCATGTGTTCCTGAGAAAAAGAGTCTTGACAGATGGGCAGACAGACGGACAACGAAGTGATCTCATAAGGGTTCCGTTTTTCCCTTCGAGGTATGGAACCCTAAAAATGGATAATTTTCGTACGAATTTCATCATAAAAACCACCACTTAAGTTTTGATTAGTTGTCAGTTGCGAGAAAATAACATATTATGGTACTTTTTAATTAAAACTTTCATGTCTGTGATAAAACGATACTTTACCTCAACGGTAAGCGTCAACCTCGTTAGAATGCAGGCCTCATATATACCTCAAGTATATTTAGAGCCCATACACTCAACGCTCTTCGTGTATAAATAAGCGAATTTTGAATAACAATAGTTGTCACACTTGTCACCATTCAGCGGAAAAGGTGCTTTTGCATCGCTGCAATATGCACCGCACATTCTGCACATACGGTGGTCATACGCAGGAATTTGCACATAGGTAGGTACAGCCAAGACCATAAGAGACATCTTACAGATGCGCAATATCCAAAAACTTTTTTCTCGTGAAATAAAAATGGCATCTTTGAGAAAAGGCCTATTTCATAATATTATAGTAAGGTTTTGGTAATACTCGTACTATGTTCGTAACATGATAAAATATCTATTAAAACTTTGGGATAAAATCGCTTTTGAATCTTGCGTGTTAGGTATTTCTGCTCGTGACTGTACACTCAGATATGAATATTTAGGTAGCTCGGTACTTGGTACCTATGTACAGACGCCAGCACATCAAGCTACCCGAAACTGTGAGATTTTCCCAATCAACTTTGTACCTTATGCTTTAGCGCTAAAGTTGAAAACTATTAAAGAAATCTGACAGATTGTAGTAGCTTGATGTGCTGGCGTCTTTACGTGTAATTGAGGTGAATTTTGCACAGAAATAAAGGGATGTCTGTTCGAGACATCTTTATTTAACACTTGCTTAGCTTGCGGCTTCACTTTGGTGTACAGACGCCAGCACATCAAGCTACTACAATCTGTCAGATTTCTTTAATAGATTTTCAACTTTAGTGCTAAAGCATAAGGTTCAAAGTTGATTGGGAAAATCTGACAGTTTCGGGTAGCTTGATGTGCTGGCGTCTGTACGTGTACATATGCAGTGTCCCATTAAAATAGATGGACAAATTTTGACAGCGCTCAGTACAGTTCAGTTTGATTAGACACCAAAGATATCCAAGCAAAAAAAACACTGAACAAAGTGATTTTATTTTGACCTAAAATAATAAATTGCACATTAGTGTATTTTCGTTACCTGATTATTTTTCTTGTAAGAATCTAATGCGTTTTTCTTTTGTTTACCATTGTCCTTATTTTGGTGGTCTGAATGATTTCTAAAAGTTTGTCCATCTATTTTAATGAGACCTTATGTATACGCGGCTGGCCCAGACGGAGATAGCCGGCTGAGTAGACTCCTTTAATAAAGATTGGTTCTTGGCAGCTCTGGACACAGACAGAGGTAGAAAGAGAGCAGGGTTTTTGCCCAATAGTGGGAATTAATGGTTAAGAAAATCTACGACTTTTTAAAATGTAAATCGTTTAGGTAAGTGGTTCTTCTGCTGTCGTAAGTAATTTTATTATGTCAGGATTATTAATAATGAAAACATCTTCATAATGCCAGCAAACTTTAACATTAAATGTGTGAATATCAAAAAAACGTAGAACAAAACTGTTAAACTTTGATGGGCCATAATCATCCAGGTTGAAACCAGAATCATTAAAATAAAATTTCAAGGAGAAGGTATAATTATGTTGTTGAAAAGGATATACGGTTTATGGTGGCAGTAATATTATGTGTAATTGCTGCTTATTGCAGTTTAAATAGCACGTTTGATCTTCAAGATAATGTGGTTCCTTTAATAAGAGAGAAAGAAAGAGGTATAATGCTTTCTTCTTCTTTAGTTGAGTCAGTTTTGCGTAAACAATTATCCTGTTCCTTTATGTCAATGAACGAGTGTTAAGAATATTGAATGATAAATGATTTTATTTCTGTAAGGAGGTTTGTACAAACACTTTTACACGTCAATCATATTTTGAAAAAACTAGATGTGGTCGGCGTTTCCTATCTGACTACTCTGAGAGGAAAGACCGCAACAAACTCAGAGGTCGCAGTCTCTTTTAAAGTCCGGACATAATCTTGGTCAGATCTTGTGAAGATTAATCACAAATAATACTATGAATTCGTGTCTTTTTGGAGAAGAAATTTCTTTAAACCTAAACCTAAAAAGATGAAAAAGACTATGGATTAATGTTGTGTCGGTATTTAGTTGGACTTTACATAAATAAAAACCTAAAAGAGTAGCTGCACGGAGCCTTCCATTCTGTATTCCTCGATTTGAAAGTATCAGAGGAACTCAAGGTCGATAAGGAGAGGAAAGGATATTTAAATTCAAAACAAAAAAGCAAAATTTCTTAGCAAGGGCGGCGCTGGCAGCTGCGGCTGCTGAGATCCTCAAGCGGCGCAAATACTGTAACCTTATGGGTAACTACAGATTTGAGCCATTTGGGGTCGAAACGCTCGCGTTATGGGCCCCGGGTGTGCGTCTCCTTTTAAAGAAATTTCTCACCGGCTGACCGACAGTTCACGTGACCAGAGAACTGGGTCATCCTTTGGCCAACGAATTAGCATTGCCATTCAACGTGGCAATGCTGCCAGTCTTCTAGACACGTTTCCGGATGACAGCGATGCGGACGAGTACTTCGACGCCTAAATTTCTTTTTGTATTTATTTACATAGTTAGTCCTTTAATTTAGTCCCTAGTATAAATAGATAGTTAAGTGATTAAGAAAATATAGAATAGGTACTAAAAGAAATAAAAATAATAGAGCAGTATTAGGCGAACATGCAAGCTTACAAGAAAATATAAAATTGCTTCGAACTTGATATAATATTATAACACACAGCGTTCTTTAATGAAGTTAAAAACTACAATAAAACTTCAATTAAATGTACTAATCAGAAAAACCCATCTCACGGTGCACATCCAAAAGCAATCCCAACTTAAAATGACTTCCGAACTTTAATACCATCAGAAAATACAGACAAAACTGCAAATACAGACGAAGATATTTTGGCGGACCGCCTAATGGCAAGCGACGTGAATTGTTTAGCTGCATTCTGTTAGCTGTTGCTCCATGTAGACAGGGTTTTGCATATAAACGCCTGCCCGGCCGTACGCCCCGCAATATGGGCATTTTAGTTTGGCCATAGAGTTAGGAATAAATAATAGCAGTCTTCCAAATAATGCTGGAGGAAAACAGTACATTGTTCACCGAGGTGAGAAAGTGACTGATTACCAACGAGGATGTAGGTACTTTGAGGCCCGAAGCTCAGCCGACACGAATGAAGAATCCCTCTTTCTTCAGATTGATACATCGTGCTTTATACTATACCTACGTGGAAAAAATAGGTTTTTTTTTTAAAGTGAACTTAGTATTACAATTGTTACAGTAATTAAAAGTCAATGAAATACTTCTTCCAGAGAGATTGGGTATAGCTTGGGCAGTTTGGGAGCATTACGAAACCATGAGAAAAAGAAATGGTTTTCAAATTTAACATATAAAACTTTCAGTTTCAAAGGTACTTACGAATTCTTGGTTATAAAGTTCAATATACTTACTACCAAAGTAATTAGAATTAATAAAGTTGAATAGTCAAAGTTTTAATACAAATAGTTCGTGGCACTTAATATAAATAATCCTTATACATATGAATAAATAGCTCGCACGTGATCTTAATTTGGTAACCAAGAATGATATTAATTTAGAGAATATAGTAGTCCATTTCAAACCTTATGAATAGGCTCTAAAAAGCTAAGGTAAAAGGGTGATAAGGTATAACTAATGAAGTTATGATAATTATAAATCCTATGTTAAAAAGCTTTGGTTTATTTTAGGACGAAAAAAATGTATGTTCATGTTAATAAACCGACCTTGCTAAAATAAGCTGTTTTATAAAAAAAAAACGACGGGTTGCACTCCGGGAGTGCCGGCAGAAGTGAAAACTTAAATATTAACGTTGTGCATTTTTTCATACATTTTCGCCGCGCCGTAGAAAGAGAGGGGGATACTTCCTCGCCTACGCCGCGCCGCCGGCTGTGTACTCACCATCAGTCTTACGAATTTTCGATCAGGGTCACGTGTCCTGACGCGAGTTTTACATTTTTTACCCGTTACAAAAAAAGTGTACAACGCCGCTAAAGAAGTTTCTAACTTCAAAAAAATGCATCTACCAAATGTTGGGTACAGCAATTTCTTTTTTAATAACCCACAAAAATTTCAATGCAATGCGCAGGGGGGTTCAAAATCATGTATTGAGTCCATGGTAACAAGTTGCCAGGGAGGGGCCCGTGGCGAAATAATAACAGCTGCAGAGGCCGATCGATCAGGTTAAGCCACGCTTGCCGCGGTTGGTCTGTGGATGGGTGACCATGTTTACATAGCGCGACCCCTCCGTGCCTCGGAAAGCACGTTAAACCGTTGGTCCCGGCTGTCATTTGGGGATCTTTGACAGTCGTCATGGGTAGTCAGAAGCCCGAAAGTCTGACAATCAGTTTTACCAAGGGATATCGTATTACCCAGTAACTGGGTTGTGGAGGTCAGGTAGGCAGTCGCTCCATGTGAAATACTGGTGTTCAGTTGCATCCGGTTATACTGGAAACCGACCCCGACATGTTTGGGAAAAAGGCAGGCAGATGTGGTTACAGGTCGCTCGTCGATGTCCCTGCTCTACCTTTATGTTAGTTCTTCTAACTGAACAGACAAAGAAAGAACAAAGAAAAAATGTTTATTTTGCACAAACAAAACGCACGTTACAAAAAAAAAAAGACATAAAATATACACATACAACGTAGTCAAAAGTCTCGTACTGAAACATATACATAAAATGTTGACAATTTTGTCCATTGCTTGATGTCAGGGCAGCTGTGCTGTGTGTACCTGCGCCACTTCTTCTTCCCTGCCCCTTCCTTTCCCTAGGAAGTGGTGAAGGGCGCGCGGGCGTTTTGGAGATTGTCTTATGTAATTGTTGACGTTCAAAAAGGGCTGATTCTCTTCTCAGCTAAGTTTGAATAAATGACTTTTGAGTTTGGTTTTGATATTGCTCGTCTAAGTTGTGCATCGGTGGAAAAGCACATCTTTACGGACTTTTCATAAAATCTGTGAACAGCGAATTTACCCAAACTATTAGAATAAACAACAAAAGTTATTTATTACCGTGGGTAAGGAGGTACTTAAATATTCAGTTTCGACTAAAAAATAAAATAAAAACAATAAAAAATAACAATACTCGTTTGTTCATATAACCGTCGGCGTCGGCAAATTACACTGATAGTAAGAATTTATAGCTTTCACATAAATGTCAAAACTGTAATTAGTATTTAAATATGTTTGCCATAAATATCGTAGAATATGGAAATAAACGAGAAAAACGAGAATATTTTAAAACTTTATAACGGTAAAATAAACTTTAGGCAATAAAACTTACAAAAACAAGTAGCTGATGGCTCTATTCTACACATTTGAATGTCTATGGAACAACGCAAGGAATTCTCGACGTAATATTATACCATGTCAGTTTGATATTAACCCTTATTAACTGTACAGTAGATTATAATAACGATAAGAATAAATTTTGAATGTCTTCATCTTTAGGATAAGGGAGCCATTGGAATGAGAGCCAAAGTGATAAAGAGCGGGATACATTCGAAGGAAAGATTGTATCGAGTTACAAAGTAAATTAAGTATTGAAATTAAGAGATAGCGTTACCAAAAGTCCTATTTAAATCTGACATCAGACCCCGAAGAAACCGAAAAAATATAAACAACAAAACCAAGACAATGAAAACGTATTATTATTAGACAAATAGAAACACGTAAAATACACTCCAATCACTTCGATAAGGATCAAATGGAAAATGTAATCTCGGAAAAGAGTTCCTAAATAAAAAGGACAACAACTCAGGTAGAAAACGAAACAATCGCTATATTTCACAAGTACGAAAAACATTGGACAGAAACGATCAGAAACGGTCCAAAAAGAAAACCCGACGTAAAAGATATTGCTGTACCTTACCGTGGACTGTCTCAAATGGTTCCTATTATTATAATTCTTGGAGAATCCGATGCTATAGAGTAATCTCCCGATAATAATGTAGTTGGTATAATAATGGTAAAGGTACAATCAATGATGGGCTTCGATAGACAAGCCCCGCTATTGACCCATGTTCATGATTAATAATTTTCAACCATTAAAACGGAACCCTTTGCGTCTTTGTCAGAATGTCAGCTTTATGTTCTAGTGACTGTAGAAATAAGAAAAACACACGGGTTTTAATATTCGCCGCTGGAATTGGGTTAGCTACAAAGTCAAAGGCTAAAATTGTTGTTCACAGTGTCCTGGTTTTTTTCACTCCTATGTTTTCAGAGAAACTTTGTTGCAGTACAAAGCATTGATTGTGATTTTCACGAGAGAAAATTACAAAAGGGAGAGAGGAAACTTGGATTAGTTGCGTAAAGGAATTGAATTTTTTGCTTCCCTAAAACTTGCTTTCTATAATTCTAGATAATGATAAGAAATGGAACTAAATATAGAAATCGCAAATTGTATCTCCCGCGGGGTATAATTTGGCGACGGTATGGATGGATGGACCAAGCGCTATTTTCAGTTGACATCTGCGAGAAACAATAATTTTAAGGCTCTCTATATGAAGATAATGTTGTCCCCGGGATAAGTCCTAACTGGTTTGTAAGGGTCTAGAAAATTGCCACGCTCCAATTTCATAGCTAGCAAGTAATTTCATCATGTGTGATACGATATAAATAAGTTATGTGCGTAAGTTTATCGCTTTAGGACTCACGTTGAATTCTTTGGTTGAATTTATTTACTTTCACAAGCATTTAGTGTTGCTAGTATGGATGAAAGAGTTTATTTGTAAATGATTAAATGTTTTAATCTTTAAAATGGTCTGTCATCTGAAGCCGTAGTGATAGGACAAATTTTAATGGCAGACACGGTTGTATTCTCGATTTCATGGAGAAGGAATTATTTATGAGTATGAACAAGTAGTTAGAAATACTTGATACTCACTTGCACGTAAATAACGATATAATCATTATAAATCAGATCTAGATACTAAATCCTAGTTCTGTTTAAGTGTTATTAGACTGGTTTGTACCAGCGCAGCGTGTTGATTAGATTTCTGAATGGGACTAGAATTTTACACCATTGCTTGTTAGCAATTAGTATCTTGGCTATGCGTTAGCTTAATAATACACATATTTTTTTTTTAGTTTTTGTGTTTTTTAAATTTATTATAATCTGTCGATTTCTTAAATAGATACAGTTGATTGGGAAAATTTGACGATTTGGTGTGCTGGCGTCTGTACTAAAAATAGCTAAAAGTATTATGATACTGTTTTTCAGTTTCTTAAAAAGTCACTCGGAGCTATGAAAAACGATACCTTATGGTTCGATTCCTCAAAATGTGATTTTTTTAAAAATATAATATATGTATTCTACAGCTACTTAGTCCGCTATAAAAATAAGATCTTATAGGAGTTTACTTATGATCGACATTACATCACATCATTTTCCGACGCTCTTGGTACGAACAATGTATTGGCGCAGAGCAATGTCCTTTCATGCGGTCAAAGTCGCGGGCAGAAGCTAGTTTTAAATAAAAAACGACATTACCCTTGGCTTCCTTATGAAAACTCGTGAATTTTTTACACCCCTTTTTGTTTCTGAAAATACAATGGGGAAATGTGAGAGAGCGCCCATCCGGTGACATATCCGGAGGATTTTCCTGTTACATACTGACAGAATAAAAATCTCCGCGCGTGAAGTAGTGAAGTAAACTTACACGTTCCTACATTCATTATGCATATGTGGTGTATTTTCTGCCAGATATGCATACACAAGTAGATTGATGAATGTAAAAATACAAGTCGAAAAAAACAGTCGATACTTTTCGAATTTTGGTTTTTGGAAATGAATACTTACTTGAAATGCATACTTCGAAAAATAACACAACTTTAAAAAGAACAAAATCTAACAGATACAAAAAATAGCAAATAAATAACTTAAACCAAAAACTATATCCAAAGCAATACCCTTAAAAGGAGATCCTTCCCAAAAAAGGTTCGGCCGTAGGTGAGCGTAATAAATTGAAAGCGATTGATAACCCGTCCTGTCCATATCATTACGTGCGACAGAACGAAAGACTAATCGTGCACATGAGGAGGGTCCTGATTAATTAGCTGCCCGATGAAATGACGTAAGACTTCCCCACGACCATTAATATAGGCTGGTTCCTTCCTAGCCTTGAAACCAGGGCTTATAGACAAGCCTAAGTGCTCACGGCGTTACGTCATCCATCGATTTCCTGTCAGCTGCTACAGAAATTAAGATTTTCCTCGAATTTGTAGGAGATTAATTACTTATACATATTTTAATTATTGAGAACTGGAATTTGTGTTTATTTTTGCTCAGAATTTGATTTCACCAAAAGTGCTCTATAAATAAATCAGCAAATACTGGCAAACATTTTATTTATTTGCAAAGTACCATTTTAAAATAAAATTTTATCTCAATTTCACCAACGCGCGTAATCTGGTAAAAGCCACTTGACCAGACATTTTAATTTTTCCAAAACAAAATACTGTCGCAGCGGCACACTTGAATTTGGACATCAGTTTGCATTTCATTAATTAAAACCTTTCCGTCAACGAACCACTCGTGAATGTGACGAATGAAAAAAAATCGGCGGTAAGGGTTGCGCCCTCGACGGCGAAATCTGTTGGTATACGTTAACGGGAGCCGTCGATGAATAATTCATAGCCCGTCATTCTCGCTCGTAGTACTGTTTTATACAACAAGCGTATTAATGATTTGTCATCAGAACGTTGTTAATTGGATGTCAGACCTGCTTCGGCAAATGATTGGAAGTGATTCGAGATAAAGCTGACTGGAGATTAATTGAACAGGGATGACAATGTGTGAACGAAAAATGAAGAAGAATTTGCTAGAGTCAGTATTATGCATGCATCAAGGGAGGCACAGAATCAAACATTTGAAGTCAGAACAATTGATGCAAAACAGCTTTGAGCAGATTAAACGTGTGCAAAGAGTTACATCCTCTTTAGCATTGCATTAAGCTTTACCTGTGGCAGGTTTAGTGGATAAATGGCTGGTCTATTCCCTGTCGGAATGAATTCCAATACGCTAAGAAGATTTTATTCAGCGAAGCTTTCTGCAATTTAGACGGCACTGGACAGGTCGGTGTGGAAGCTTCGAGTCGTGTCCGTATAAAACTCATCACTTGCACGTTCCGAATTGGCCAGTGATTTCACCTGGACTCTGTCATTTGTGAGTGATGACTTTTTCAAGCTTTCACGAGTGATTCGGTAACGAATGGAATATTTGTGACGCGTCGAAAACTCGTAATCGAATAAGAGTTACATGCGGCAGATTGTAATACGGAAAAAAAATGGACTACTGCGTGTTGGGCTCGCACACGACCATTTCCGAACCACCGTACAATATTTTTTAACACTACATATATTTTTTTATACTTTAGAAAAAAAAAAAACGTATGAACAATTCTTGTATGGGGATCCTGTTTAATTTAAAACTTTATTTTATTTGTTGTTATAGCGACCATAACAGTTACGGTTTGAGAGATGCAAAACCCTGTGACAGACGGACGGACGGACATCAGAGCCTTAGTAATAGGGTCCCGCTGGCACACTTTCGTTACGGAACCCTAAAAAGTATAGTTGGTAGGGCTTTAATAAATTCTGTTGGTCTACACATTGTCCAGTTTTTTACGATGGTAAGTCCAACATGACCCTTCATAAAGCGAAACAATGTCGGCGCAGATTAAATCCGTATTGTGGTGCCCTAATATTTATGTTATATTTTGCGTTATATCCAGGACAATGTCCAGATACGTGTTCAGTATTTATGAGTTTTGGCAGGTCTGGGGATTGCCTGGGCGCCCTAATAATTTATATTTGGATTAAAATTGTATACACGTGTTTGAGCTGGCTAGCTAAAATACTGAATATTGTTATTAGAATTAGAACAATGGAATGTTGACGGTTGATTTTTTACTTCTTTGTTGGCAGCTTTGTTTACTGTTGTCCTATCATATTATGACGATAGAATAGAATAATATTTATTTGCTTAATAACATTTTATAAAAATATGTTAAAATACATGTTTTTGCTTAACAGTTATAAGCGTACAAATTTTCACAAGCATATTTAACATTTATTGTCAAAGAAATCTTTGACACTATAAAAAACTATGACTGCACAACCATTCATGCAATTTATTATTGAATAATCTCATATTTAAGGTCTTGAGATTACTTGGTATCTTATTTTATGCGTACACATCTAGATATACAACTTTTATTATATTTAACTAGTCTCGGAAGGATATCCAGTATGAGCCTGTGGAGGTCTTCGTTTACGAGGATATATTATAAATCATCTGCTTTACTAAATAATTCCTTAAGCTTCCTCAGAAACACACGCTTTTAATTTTTATTTTTATTTCAATCTTGGTCTTCATTTTAATGTTAATTTTGATTTTTAATTCTGATTTTTTACATGTAACATAGTTGTTTAAGTCTTACTACTAACTTACAATATCATGAACAAAATATGTCTGAAATAAAAAGATTTTATTTATTTATTTATTATTTATTCATATAGGTATGTAAAAAGACGGTAGCGGTAACAAGCCAAGGTTTTTAAATATCGATTTTCAGGATTCGTCAGGTCGACCTGACCAAGATTATGTCTGAACTTTAAAAGAGCCTGTGACCTCTGAGTTTGTTTCGGCCTTTCTTCTCAGAGTAGTCAGATAGGAAACACCGACCTTATCTAGTTTTCAAAAAATTATGATTGACATGTAAAAGTGTTTGTACAAACCTACCTAATTTCTGTAAAAATAAATCATTTATCATTTATTTTATTTACGAAGCTCGTTTAGCAATAAACGGGCAATGCATTTCTTTTTTGTGAAATAAATGCTCTATTTTGATCTCTATTTTGTCTATTATCAAGCCATAGTGGAGCCGGAGCACCGATTCAACGCATGCATGGTAGGACGGTATTGCCATTTTAACCTTTGTTATATTTCTGACTTTAAAACTGCTTGCGCGGCGTTTTGGTCGGGGAGGCGCCTTAAGTGCATATACGAACTTATTTAATCGTTCGGAGACGGTATCAATATGTGCTTTCCAGTTTATGTCTTGATCTAAAATTAAGCCTAGAATTTCAATTTTATCTAGGTACAGACGCCAGTACATCAAGCTACCCGAAACTGTCAAATTTTTCCAATCACCTTTGAATCTTATGCTTTAACGATAAGGTTGAAAATCTATTAAAGAAATTTGACAGATTGTATTAGCTTGAAGTGCTGGCGTCTGTACATACTTACGCGAGTATCTAAGGTCATATACATATATTCATTTTAACGTTGTATTTAGCATTATTATATTTATTAAATTGTATACAGCGTGTAACGGAAGGGGGGTATCAACCCTGAAGGAGATGAATGTGCTCATGAAACTCAACAACTTTCCCCAAAGAACATAGGTCGAAATATGAAAAAAAAAATTTGGCCCTCCCTTACAAAACTGACTACCAGCTGATTGATTTACTATGGGAGGGCCAAATTTTTTTTTCATATTTCGACCTATGTTCTTTGGGGAAAGTTGTTGAGTTTCATGAGCACATTCACCTCCTTTAGGGTTGATACCCCCTTTCCGTTACACGCTGTATATCAGGTCCCATTAAAATAGATGGACAAACTTTTAGAAATCATTCAGGCCACACATTTCTGTAAGAGTTTTGAATATTGCATATATTTACTTTTATTACCTATATTTTAATATCTATAATATTGATAGCGTAGATACCGTTTGATTTAAAAAAAAAATGTTACAGTCCTTTGCGTTCCAGTTTTGTTTCTTTTGATTGGTTTTAACTTTTATGCTGGCTGTTTTATTTGTATCTTATGTCTTAAAGGAATACTCAACATATGGGCTGTGTCATGGTCGGATAGATGGAGTGGCATTACTGTAACAATAGCTTCCGGAATATCACTAAGAATATGGTCAATACACGATGACTTGCGTGTTAGCTTATTTATGTAGTTTTAGATTCTAATTGTATGAAAGATCTAGTAATTGATTGGTTATGTTGCCTTTTTTGAGAGTATTAAAATTAATGATAACTCTTTATGTCAATGCTTTTTAATTCTAGATGCTACTTCTTTTTTTTAGTTTGTACACCATTTAGATTAATTATTATTTTTGGGACTAAATAATTAGTAGTGCACGTCTCATCTGCCATCACGCGTGTACAGCACTGGAACAGATGGCGCTATCCATCGGTAATTATATTTTACTCATGAAATACCAATATCTTATGCGAGTGTGAAATAAGTATGGGTTGACTTTTATTATTGAGATAAAACGCCACATTACTATGCAGTTTGCGAATAGGCATTTTATGAAGTCATTACTAAGAACTAATTATTGCCTATTTGTGAGCGTTTTTTTCTTGATCGTTGTAAGTACCTACGTTGTGAAAAAATAAGTGTAAAGGACTGTGTCTGTTGTTTCACATAAATCCACATAAAATGATCAGAGTTACCCATTGAGTACCCATGCTTTATAAACCTTTACTCGTGAACAGTTCACTATTAAAATCAAGTAAGCATGTCTGATGAATTGTATTAATTAGAAGGATAATCATCTGAGAACTGCATACTCATTAGAGTCGGATTATTCCATTTGCTCGACACGGGATTCGCATTCCCGATCACTATGGGGAATAACGACATGAAATAATGAAAGTTTTGAAGAGCTACGTCATATCTCTAATATAATATTTTCGTAAAAGAAACCAGTTAAAATCTAGGTATAGGCAATATAGGCAGTTTGCTTTGCTAAAAATATCACCCTAATTGCGTAACAGACTATTAGTCTCAATTTGAATCATTTTGAAGGATATTGCTAATCCATTGCTCCATATCTCCATATGTTGGAAAAATGTGTCTGCTCAAAAACGTAAATAACGCAATGAATGTTGTTGAACTGTCAAAATGAAACCCATTGCTACTGATAGTGTGTTACGCAATTACCCTGCTGTCTAATATAATAAATGCACTTCTTTTTGAGAACCACAAATAATCTCTTTTTTGGGGACTTTAAAGTAGTAAATAGCCGGGTAGCCTTACTAAATAATAGTAGTTGCAACCAACATAGATGTAAAAATTGATATGTATACATTATAAATGTCATATATTCAAAAAAATGGACAAAAAAAGAACTGTGCTGTATGTATAGACACTTCACCACTTATTTTTATTGCTGTGTTATTAATTCAAATGAGTACATACAACTCAAAGTTGCATAGGAGAAAGTACTTTGGTGAATGATGGATGAGAAACGACATACACCTGCGCTGAGCAATGTTTACTTATTGATATGTAAATAGATCTATATGATACAGTTAGAAGCTTCGTATGAAAAGGAAAACTTTTATTTATAATCAGCCTATAATGTTCCCACTGCTGGGACACAGGCATCCTCTCTGTGAGAGGGAGTGGGCCGTAATCCACCACGCGGACCCAGTGCGGGTTGGTAGATGTCACATGTCTTCGAATTTTTGGTTCTAGAACATGCCGGTTTCCTCACGATGTTTTCCTTCACCGTTTTGAGAGCAGTGGTGATGAAATAATGTACACAAAGTAAAACGCCTGTCTGGGTGCGAATGCGAACCTACGACCTACAACTCGTACGTCGCGGCCTTTACCACTGGGCCACCGCTGCTCTAATAAAGCTCCATCGAATATTAACGAAGTAATCATCATCTGCCTAGCCTTTTCCCAACTATGTTGGGGTCGGCTTCCAGTCTAACCGGATGCAGCTGAATACCAGTATTTGACATGAAACGACTGCCTATCTGACCTCCACAACCCAGTCACTGGGTAATACGGTACCCCTTGGTAAGACTGGTTGTCAGACTTTCGGGCTTCTGACTACCCGTAATGACTGTCAAAGATCCACGAATTACAGCCGGTACCAACGGCTTGACGTGCCTTCCGAGGCACGGAGGAGTCCCGGTATGTAAAGATGGTCACCCATCCACAGACCAACCGCGGCAAGCGTAGCTTAACCTGATCGATCGACCTGTGCGGCTGTTATTATTTAGCCACGGGCCCCTCCCTATCCTAGCCTCGGGTATTAACGAAGTAATAGTAACAATATTAATGGCATGTAATTAATTGAATCTCTAATAATTAAAATATAGCTTTCCTAAAAATATGAATGAACACTCTAATACAATGAATGCGCTCTTTTTGTGAACCTCAAATAATTCCTGTTTTGTGTCCTTTAAATAATAAATAGCATAGTGACTGCGATAAACTTGGATGAAGATGCTCATCAACAACTCATCACATAATTTGTACTTCAATAAAGTTTTGGAGTAAGTAGAGAATCAATTAAATATTTCCCAATATTAATTGATACAAACAGTTGGCATTCTGACTTAAAAACATAATTCCCTGACATCCTCGATCTAAAATCACAAAAACCAAGATGGCGTCAACATCAAGCGCCATCCAGATCTTATTATTCGGGACATCAAAACATTTACCACTTCACAATCCTACAAGGCAAGAAGGCGTTCCAACAGATCTGAAAGATAAATTATACAGACGAGAGCCTTCTCCAAATATTTTCGACTCTCCAAGTGCTACCCCGTTTGGGCGACCCTTCTGTCATGAGCTTAATTTGAATTACGTCGGGGCAGACGACCCACGACATGTAGGTACAAAATTCACGTTTATTTCACCCCCGGGAATGCTATATTGGAAAATACGCTACTCTTCTCGATGACTTTTAGTAGACAAATGAATTTTTTATTGATTTTTCGATCGATATTTATGTAAATGTTATGGACTCCAATTGGATATAATTTATTATTATTAGTGCTACTATTTCAAGTGACAGTCACATGGATATTTATTATTAATTTTCATCGATTGCGGCTGCGGTTTCAAATGGCTGGGTATTTTACTATCTGAATAATTTATTAGAAATAAAGTAAAGTAGGAATCAATACGGGGAACATTAAAAATAAACGAAAACTTGCGTTGACGTCCAATATTGTTGGACAACTCATTTATTTTTGAATAATAAATGCCATCCATGCAACATAATCCTTTCCAATAAACTGACATCGGGTGATAAAGAGACCAACAAATTTACTTTAAACGACATAATCCAAAAAACAAATCCACAACTTAATCTTATTAAACATAATAACACTAATAACTAATTTAAGAAAGAAAACTGGTATCGTAAAATCCAAAACATTTTACTTGTCGCGTACGATCACAAAACTTTTACGATTGCTATCGTAAACTACGAAGACTTTATTAAATTCTGCAGAAACCGGTCCGGGCCGACATTACGATACGGTTGCATCGGGTGCCGTGGGTTGCCGTAAGCCGGCGACGGCAGACGACAACTCAATATCAAGTTCAAAATTAGACCCTTTGACGTAACGTGGGCCAAGTTTCAGCTAAGTCGATCAGCTGAAACGGAATATACAATGTTAGGGTCGATAGTTTTGGTGGTAATCGTGCAGTGAAGGATTGGATTTTAGTTAGGAAGAATGAATGAAGCAGTGACTATTGCGATGATTAGTGTGAACTCTTTGTTTCTAATATAGGTACACATGCATTGAAGCAATGCAGTGCCTCACTTAGTACGATACGATAGACCATGTGAAATGTACAAGTACTAACAGTGTACAATTACAGTAATAAGATATAGTGAAATTTACTAATTCCACTACACGCAGACAGCCTGTTTCTAAGCGAGTGTACGATATCGCATTAGGCAAATTAAGAAGGCAGTAAACAAAAGAAACTCGATACGTATCCACACACGCACTTATCCTTAGGAGGGTGAGGATAATCTCCTTTCGCAGGATATCCCTGTCTATCCGGCCGTATGTCCGGATAACAGTCGTGCCCGGTTCATTAGTCACATATCAGTTAACGGGAATTGGATCCCACAAACATTATCAGATAAAGAGACGATTTTCTACGCTAAATTAATATAGAATGGGAAAGAAAATGGCGGAATGTAACAATTAGGAAAGTCGAATTCGAACGAAATGCACGAAAGATGTGAAAACAAAATTGAGATAAAAATGAACGGAAGAAAGAAAAAAATAATAAAGAAATAACATTTAATTGCACACGCTTGACAAATAAAACAGATAATGCAGCTGCACAATGCATACTCCAGATTTTTATAACAGAAGCAAAAATCTGCAATTCCGTAATGAATTTACTTAACAATTCTAGTCTGCGGACAAAGTAGAAAATGAAAATAGATAGAAAACAGAATATCAGTCTATTGTTTCAATTCTTTGTGTCAGTTTATAAAGATAAGTTTTCTGAAATAAAATATTCACCACTACTACTGATCATTAAAACTTCAGGTAAGAAAGACGCGACTTACTTACATCTTAAATATAGCTCAGTACCCGTGTCCTACTTTTCCGAGATACAGAGGAACATGTAATCCCCGTGCAGTTGTACAACGTTAAGATCTGACATAACTGTCTTTGCTAAGTTTGTTAAATTGCTTCGTCGGTAATAAATTGTTAACTGAAATTTCAAAAGTTGTGGCAACAAGCGTACCCAGAGCTCTACTTAAACTTTGTGCGCCTTCAACATTGTTACCAAGGTTTCTTACATCTGTTCGGTTATTTAACGCACCCGTATAATTCCAAGAGTTTTTTTTTAAGTTACTTTAATTTGATGAAACTTATTCTCAAACATTCGTAAATCAATTCCATCGCTCTTCATGTCATCAACTTATTTTCGTACATCATAAAAACGTCTGAATTTTTATCTAGTACTTTCTGCTTTAGTGAATTCTTAACGTTTCGCAAACAAAATTAAATTACGTGGCATCATTAAATATTAAAATAACATCGTTTTACAGTCTCCGCGTGTTTGAACAGGCGTCACTTAAAAGCAATGGCCGGATTTTAAGGGGATTCACATTTTCCCTGGGGCTGGTAACTGACGATAAAAAATCGTTCAATCTCGGCTGTACAGCAGGATTCACGAGCCAAATAACGTTAGTACACACTATAAATCATTACGTCACAGCATCGTCACGCTGTCACCTCGTTGAAGGGTCCGAAAACAAATATTATCTTTATTGAATAGTGTTTTCGACTAACCACTTTCATGTAGGTATTTGCCTAAAAAGTTTACCTGATATAACTTAACACGTAATATACAAATGAATTCACTAGACTTAGTATTGAAACAGTCTGAAAGTTTAGACAAAACTTGCTACTCACTACTCAGTCCAGAAAGTTCCATAACAAAACAATATTCTCAGAACTAAAAATAGTCCTTGTGGCTTAAGGTTGAATCTAGAGCAAAGTAAAAGACATAAATTCAAAACAGTTACAAGTAAATTAAAGATACAGCAAACACAGCAACGTTTATATGCAATAATCTAAGAAAATCTTTGCCTGTATTTAAACTCAATAAACACATTCCAGAGTGAAGTCCAGGTAATAACTGGACTCAAGGATATAAAACGCATTCAATCAAAGTTAGCCTTCGACTATATCCTTTTGGTTAAACCTTTAGCTCATAGCCCTGGGCTACTCAAAGTTCGGCGAAGTTAGGTACTCGTAGCTATAGCAAAAGAAGTTTGATCTTATCTGCAATTTTATTCGTTCAAAATACAGAATGACATTGACACACAGGACTTGCAATCTCAACTGGACCATCTACAGGAGAAACTAAGATCAATGACTAACAAATATAATACCTCTGAAGATCTAATGAGGGAATATGTGTTGGCAATGAATGAGCTGGTGAACTCACAAACTAACAGCTGTGAGCGCTGTCAAATACCATCCCATGTGCCTACACCGGACCATTCATTGTCAACATGCAATACCACATTACCGGATCCTTGTGTTGATTTGCCAATTCCTTCTGTTAATAGCTCCTTTATACCGTGTAAACAAATTGTAAACAATGATATTGTACTATTTTGTGATGAGATTGGAAAGGACTTAGGTCACTTGTTGAAAGATGAATATCCGGGACACTCTGTAATAAATTACTGCATGCCTGGTTGTTCTTTATTTGATATTATGAAAGAAATTATTAAATGTAACTTTAAGCAGGAAACAACTTTATTAATTTTTATGGGAAATAGAGGAAATTTAAATAAAGGAGAATTGCTCCAATATCATAGAACCTTGTGCAACCTTAGTTTAAGAAAAATTGTGTTGTTTACATTCCCTTACAGTAACAGTTTGCCACAGGAAGAAAATAGATTAAGATATGATATAAACATGACATTGCATAATTTAACTTATAATGATAAGTTAATAGATTTAATTGACACTAACTATTATATTGATAGTAATTTATATTTGACAAAAGATAGATACAATTGTGTTATGTACTATCTTTCTACCTATCTCAAAAGACAGATAGCTATGTCGCTATCATATTTTTTTTCTATTTCAGCCAAAAATTTGGCTAAACAAATTGCTCCTTTTGAGCAATGCAAAAACATTTTAAACTGTTCTGTCAATAATTTGCTCAAAATTAATGACATTAATCATCATTTAAATTAGAAATTAGGACAATAGAGGCAACCTCTAGCAAAAATGTAACTAAGGCAATAAATAACTCAAATGAAAGTGTAAAAAAATTAAACAGTATCAATCTGGTGCATCAAAACATTCAAGGATTTTTAAATAAAGACTTAGAAGTAGAATTATTCCTGAATTGTAACAATGTAGATATTCTTTGTATGACAGAACATTGGCTTAAAAGCCACCAGTTCATGTACAATTTTAGTAATCACCAGGTTGGTAGTTCATTCAGCAGAGTAAATGCTATACATGGTGGCTCATTAATTTTAGTACATAACCAGCTTAAATTTAAGGACCGAAAGGACATTGTGAGCCTCTCTGTTGAGCGGACAATTGAAATAGCCTGTATAGAATTGGAGCAGTTCATTATATTAAGTGTATACAGACCTCCTTCAGGATTGTATGATTGTTTTGAAAAGGTTATGGATGAAGTGTTGCACAAAATCTGTAATACAAACAAGTCCATCATCACTTGCGGTGATTTCAATGTTAATTTGTTAGAAAATTCTGGGTTAAGTACTAAAATCATAAGTTTGTTTCAGTCATACAATCTTGCTAACCTATTTTTGGAGCCCACTAGAATAACTCCTACTAGTGCCACATGCCTAGATAACATTTATACAGACATTATACCAAATCACAAAGAAATGATTAATTTAATAGACTCAGATCATTGCGGACAGCTGATCACTATTATAAATCAAAACAAAAAAGTTTTTAAAAAAGATATCACTGTTAACCCAAAAACAACTAAACGCTTAGAAACATTTAAAACTAAACTCTTAAGAAAATTACCACTTTTGTTGACTAATGATGACCCTAACAAACAATATAATGATTTTTTTAATATATATTGCACACAATTTGATAAAACATTCATTCCAAAGACATTATCAGTCAATAGTAACGCTTCCTTCAGTGACTGGGCCACCATTGGTATACATAAAAGTAGAAAAAGACTTTATGAATTATATGATGAACGAATTTGTATAAACACTGCTGAATTTAATTTATATGTTAAAAATTATTCTAAAATATTTAAAACAGTCTGTAGTATGGCCAAGTCACGTTATTTGAGTTCAAAAATTAAAAATAGTAATAACATTATTAAAATGACTTGGAATGTCATTAATAGCGAAACAGGAAGGTCATGCAACCGAAGTAGTGACTACAGCCTTGCTATTGATGACAATGTAATTAGATCAGATTCCCAGGTCGCCGCGGCCTTTGAAAATTTCTTTACAGAGATTCCCGTGGTAACTACTAAATCTCTAAGCTCATCACCCACTGCTGCAGAGTCTTTACTTAAGGAAAACGTTCCAGTTTGTGATTCGGAATTTCACTTCGAATTTGTCACTTGTACAGATATAATTAAAACTTTTCACATGTTAAATGTTAAAAAGACTGCAGATCTATGGGGCAATTCTGTGGATGTTGCTAAGACAATTATAAACATTGTAGCACCTACTTTAGCTGATATATTTAATAATTGTATTGAATGTGGTGAGTTTCCTGATCTTATGAAACACAGTAAAATAATACCGTTGTTTAAATCGGGTAGTACATCAGACCCTACTAATTATAGACCTATTTCCGTACTACCCACCTTTAGTAAAATTTATGAAAAACTTATTTTAAATCAATTGCAAAGATTTTTCAATAACAATAAATTACTGAATAATAAACAGTTCGGTTTTACAAGGGGTCGTTCAACTACCGATGCCGGAGTTGAACTTTTAGGACATATTTATAATGCATGGGAGGACAAATGCGATGCTTTGGGCATTTTTTGTGATTTGTCAAAGGCATTCGATTGTGTTCTTCATGAAACCTTAATCAGGAAACTTCACCACTACGGAATCCGGAACGCCTCTCTGGATCTTCTCACTTCTTACTTAAGTGATAGGATTCAGAGAGTTGATGTTAACGGGAAAAGGTCACCCGGATCTGTAGTAAGAATGGGGGTCCCACAGGGCTCAATACTTGGACCATTTTTATTTATTATTTATATCAATGACTTGCCTTACCTCATAAAGGATGAACATGATATAGTGTTGTTTGCAGATGACACTTCACTTTTATTTAAACTCAAACGTCAGCAGCTGGTTACTGACAATATAAATAGTGCCCTCGCAAAAGTAGTTAACTGGTTTAATGTTAATAATCTACTTCTTAACGAAAAAAAAACGAAATGTATTAAGTTTACGATACCAAATGTTAGACAAGTAGAAACTAGTGTTCTCATAAAGGGTGAAGAGTTAAAACCCGAAAATTCCACAGTATTCTTAGGCATAACTTTAGATGCCAAGCTTCAATGGGGCCCCCATATAGATAAATTGTCAAGAAAGCTTAGCTCTGCAGCATACGCCGTTAGGAAAATTCGTGATTTAACTGATTTAGAGACAGCCCGTTTAGTTTACTTTAGTTATTTTCATAGTGTGATGTCATACGGTATTCTGCTGTGGGGAAATGCCGCCGATATTCAGACAATTTTTATTTTACAAAAAAGGGCAATTCGTTCTATTTATAAATTAAGTCCTAGACACTCCCTCAGAGACAAGTTTAAAGAGATTAATATAATGACTGTGCCTTCTCAGTACATTTATGATAATCTTTTGTATGCACATAAAAATATTAATCTGTTTAAAAAATACAGTGATATCCATAACATAAATACTAGGAACAAACACAAATTTGTTGTTCCTACAACAAGGCTCAAGAAAATAGGTGGCTCGTTTAGATGCCAATGTATACGTTTTTATAATAAACTTCCTAGCCACATTCAAGAACTAAGCATTAATAAATTCAAATCTTTTATAAAGTTAAAACTATGCCAGAAAGCCTATTATACTGTAAAAGACTATATTGAGGACAAAAAAGCTTGGGATTGAGCTGCTCCAATAGGTCTAGACAGTGAATGTTGTTTATTTTTTTATTTTTTGCTGACTTACACTTTTGTTTTTTCTCTTTCTAAATATCTATTTATATACAGAATGACATGAACATTTACTGTTTGAAGTCTTATATTATTTTAATTATTGTGAATGTGATGACTATGTGGGTTTCCGTTTTAATCATGGTCTGGCACTTTGAGCGGTCTATGCGGTCTACACAAATGTCCTGTCCTTGGTATTACTCGTCGAATCGTTGAGCTCCTTAAGTTCTGAGTTGAGCTGCACGGTTACTGACGAATGCGTGCACTGACTGCACAGGTCCACTCAATCTGTGTGGTTCTTTCCTCAAAAGACCACTTCAGACACAAATCTACATAGTCCTCAAAGATCAAAGATTATGTCCGGATTTTTATGTACACATTGACATTGATGAATTTTATATAAACAATGACATGGATATTTACTTTGTAAAGTATCTTATTTTTTATTATTATTATTATTGTGAGTGTGAAGACTATGTGGGTCATTTCTTTTTTCTGTTTTCCTTCTTAGTTAGTTTTAATCATGATCTGGCAGTTTGAGTAATTTATGCGGCCTACCCAAATGTCCTTTCATTGGTATTGTTCGTCGAATCGTACGGCTCCTCAAGTTCTGAGTTGAGCTGCACGATTTTTGACAAATGCGTGCACTGACTGGACAGGTCCGCTCAATCTGTGTGGTTCTTTACTCAAAAAACCATTTCAGACACCAATCTACATGGTCTTCACATGATCTGACCAAGATTATGTCTGGACTTTAAAAGAGACTGTGACCTCTGAGTTTGTTTCGGCCTTTCTTCTCAGAGTAGTCAGATAGGAAACGCCGACCTCATCTAGTTTAAAAAAATATGATTGACATGTAAAAGTGTTTGTACAAACCTACTTACAGAAAATAAATCATTTATCATTTATCATTTATTTATTTATATGTAAATAACTTCAAACGATTTTGAAATATAGCAAATATTGAAAGCTGCCGGTCGATTCTGGAAAAATCTCACCGTGATAACTAAGGTGAAGTGAGCTTAGAGTGAGCTGTGTCATGCTGACGCTAGGGATTGACACTATTAACGACTCACTCCACGCTCACTTCACCCAAGTTTTCACGGTAAGATGGTTACATAATCGCACGGCAGTTATATAAAAATTAAATATCTGCTCACTCGAAGTAACATTCTAAATATAGTACAAGATGACTAACTTTGAATGCTTAATCCAAACTAAGGAGCTATAAAAACGTGAATAGCAAACTATGACAGGATTATTTATAAATTCCTGCGGCGACTTTGTATCGAAGGAAGTCGCCGCCGCCTGTGGTAACGCATAACAAGACGAGTTTTACTCCACGTAGTTTATCATCTATGAACAACTTAATAACATGTTTCACTTCGCAAACATGCTGCAAACACTGATAAAATCTCGTAAATTGTTTTTCTTCCATTCCCACGTCGGCATGAAACAATTCTTTAAATATTTATTGTGTTTGCATCCCCTTGCGAATCAGATATGCCATTATTTAAAAATCTTTCGCACGGACTCTCATATTGCCGTGTGTCATTGTAAATTGTCCGTAGCATTGTATACTTTTATTGATATTTATTAAAAACCAATTTATTCATTCATAATGGTTAAGAAGTGTGCGATAACTGCTTTTAAAAATAGTTCTCTTCTGTTCTGTTCTTCTTATGCTATGTATGTACAAAATGTATCCAATTCTAACATTTTACCATTTATAACCCCCTCCCCCACTGTCTTTGAAGCTCCTTCAATTCTATTAAATCACTTTATTTATCTATACCTGCTTATTGGTATATTTCTGACTGTCTTTCAGTTCCCGTTTACATTGTAACTTGGGGCGAAGTTAAATGATTTTTGTGAACAAATCCACACAAAAAGCAATTTGTGAAGTGCCTCAGGTCAGGATGCAAGGCAGTGCTTTGAGTTTCCTTTTGATGGTGTTCACTGAGCTTCTTCGTTTTTTGTTTTAGATACTTTAGTAGAATTATTTGGTTTAAGATTATGGTTTGTTGTTTTATTATTGTTAATAATACAAATTTTTTACGAAATGATTGTGTGGATACTGAGATGATTGATGATGATTACACGTGCGTTTGTAGATAGGAGTATCCGTAACTGTTTTATTTAAGTAAAACTGTATTATTACCCTCGCACTGATAGTTTAATGGTCAGTCTTGATTAAATTATAAATTCATTCTAGCATTATTTTAATCTCTATTATTATAACCGACTCATGGTTCTTTCGACCTCGCAGCATTTGAAAAAGAATGGATCGCTTTGTTAAGCTGGTGTAGACTTGACAATTCCAGTTACGCGGAGCAAGATAATCCAGTTCAGTTAATCGAGAATGAACACCTATTTTATTCTTATAATATTTTTCATAAATTCTTGTTCTTGTAATACTACTTTATGTATTAATTTCCCCTGTGCTCTAAAGTGTGTGTTGCCGTTTACGATTTCTTTAAACAACTAGCTGCGCCCCGCGGTTTCACCCGCATAAGTCTCGATCCCGTAAGGATATCGGGATAAAAAGTATTCTATGTGTTAATCCATCCTGATTAACTCAAGACAATGTTTATGTTCTTTCTCCAGAATTAGATTACTGATAGGTTATATGAGCTCATTATACAATTGTCTTTATTGGACTGTATAAGTCAAATCAGTTTAATTTTATTTTTATTTTATTATTGACATAATCAACCCATTTCAATGTTTTCTAATGAGTTGATTGCAATATGTGGTTAGCTAGTGACCTCGACGATTGATCATATTATTCTTACCTGAGCCACCGGCAGCAAGTTCGTCATGCTCCTTTAATGTCACTGCTTGCGGTAGCGTCGGAGGTCGGGTTGTCTCCTTCCCTCAAATATGGCGAGGGGGGTAATGGCTGATCTTTGCGTTATGCTCGTGAACGGGTGCTGCTTGTGGTGACTGGTCGTCTTGCTGACCATGGTTTTATTATTGTTATCATTATTAATAACTTGTTTATTTAGTTTCCTTCCATGGTCCTAGTTTATCATTTGTGACTTCAAGCGACAGCTATGTAAACAGAACCCAGCATTGCATAAAAATGTTAGCGGTTACGCCCTTTATACCTGGAGGCTTTTATTTAATTTCCATTTATTAATTTTTGCTTGAGTACGTATAGTTTTTTATTGTATTTCTTGGTATATTGGCGTTGCTAGCTGACATATGGCAAATAATTTAATTTAGCGTTCTGTGTCTTGTAATGTTAATTGCTTTGCATACCTTGTATTGTATTCAGTCAAGTATTTTCTAACTGAACAGACAGCTGGTGAGTTTGTTGCGCCACTTCTTCTTCCCAGTGAAAGCACTAGGAAGTGGTGAAGGGCGGGCGTTTTGGGGGACTGTCTTTTGTAATTTTGACGTTCGAAAAGTGCTGATTCTCAGCCTAGTTTGAATAAATGACTTTTGATTTGATTTTGATTTGATTTGAAATCCTGGTTATAAACTATCTGTGTGCCAAATTTCATCAAAATTGGTACAGCCGTTTGAGCGTGAAGAAGTAACAAACATACAAACACACACACATACACACTCACGAACCTTCACCTTTATAATATTAGTGTGATATAATTATAATCTCTTCTCTACTCCCTCTTCGTAGTATCGTCGTTATGTTTGATGTAGTATATATATCTATAAATATCAATGCTTTTTGTCCTCAATGTAGTGAACTAACGTGGTAGCCTTCAGTCTATGTCAAAGTCACATATAAACATGTAATAGGCGGTTCGCGAAGTAAGTAAATCAGATTTCTGAGAACATTGAAAGGGAAAACCTATTTGTAGAACCATCTCAGATTTTCATAGAATGAATACTGAATTTTCTATACGACATATATACGAATGTTAGGTTCTCAAGGTTTACCATCAACAGCATAGTCTAATTGTACCCGAAGTGCAGGACTGTGTCCATCCGAAATTCCCAAAGGTCTGTCTCAGAGACAGTGTATACGGTCAGTGTATACGAGGAACCGTTAGGTCAACTCGCGTAGCTTTCGATATACTGACGTCACGACTACGGACAAGGCTCTCAGCTGGGGACATGTAATAGGCGGTTCCCGAAGTATATCAGGCCTCGGGAAACAGAGGATGGAGAGGTCACAGAATGGCACAAATACTGTTTTCCCTTCAGGACATATGTACATATGTTAGGCTGTCGTCCAGCCAAAATTCCCAACGGACTGTCTCAGAGACATCCTGTTATGCTGTAAACAGTTAGGTCAATTCAGAAAGCTATTGACGTACTGACATTACGAAGAAGTATCCCAGCTTGAAAGTAGTGTCAGTTCTTTGTCCACCAAAATAAATCAAAACGGTGAAGAAAAATATCGTGAGGAAATCGGTATTTCCTAGAACCAAAAATTCCGAAGACAACCAACACATCTACCAAGACATCTACCAACCCGCACTTGGCCCGCGCGTGGTGGATTACGGCCCACTTCCTCACATCGAGAGGAGGCCTGTGTGCAAGCAGTGGGAACATTACAGGCCGATTATGCTATTACAAGAGCAGAATTACGAGGCAAATCTACCTCGTATCAGTTTAGTGTTTTATCCAGTCTTCGCTGGTAAAAAATACGGGCCGAAAATACGCCGAAAACAGGCCGAAGTAGTGAACAAACCGCCGAAATGAGGCCGAAATCCCGGGTAAAAATGATTTTCGGCGTATTTTCGGCGTGTGTCGGCGTGTTCTCGGCCTGTTTTCGGCGTGTCAGCATGTGTCGGCATGTTTTCGGTGTTTTGTTCACTACCTCGGCCTGTTTTCGGCGTAGTTCGGGCCGTATTTTTTACCAAGGATCACACCGAAAATCATTTTTACGCGGGTTGTAGTCGTGAACGCCTGAAAAATAATATGTGGTAAACTTTCATCACATTTCCCACTAACTCCGCAACAAAAACTCACACTCAATAAACTAATCACATTCCCGCCTCACAATACGCGTGAACCGTGACGTCATTAAGTAACTACATAATGGACAAGTATGTATAACCGTCGTGGCCCACCGTGGCGTATGGTTGGCCGGTGGACCGTATCACCTCGCTCTCGAGACCGTCTCCGTAACGTATCGCTCGTAATGTTACGTGAAGGACGCCTGATGACGTCATTAGGACAATGGCTCTTTCCATTAAAGGTGACGGTTATTGGTGAGGTAGGAAAGACTGATCTTTGAAGGGTTACGGGGAGGGGGGGGGGGGGAGGCGGGAATGGTGTGAGCCGATAACGGTGTTAGCTGTGGAGTATTAGTGACCTGTCGGTCGATGTATGCATTGGGTTCAATTCTGCTGGGGGTAATATTTGTTACTGCAATACAAGTGTTCATAGGAAAAGGGAGTTCTCGTACCTGCTAAGAAAAGGTCTGAGGTCATGACCCACTAAGTCGCTAACGGCACAAAATTTTCTTATTGTATGCAGGAGAGTTGCATATCGACTGAAGCCTATTTCTGTATTCTCAGAATAGAACAGAAAACTTAGCTTAGAACTAAGCCAATTGGTTTGTTAATCAATGGTCCACAAAACATAAAATAGTCATGACTAGCTGTGCCCGCGTCCGCTTGCATATTGGGTTTCATGGGTTTAATTATTTTTTTGCGCGGAACCCTAATCCTTTTTTTAAAATAAAAGTTGCCTTAACTAATCCTTATAAAATCAGCTATCTGCAAGTGAAAGTCCCGTCAAAATCAGCCCAGCCGTTTCTGAGATTATTCGGAATAAACAGACAGACCAAAGTTAAAATAATTGTTTTTTGTTATAAATACCGTATATACTTTCATATCCGTTTAGATAAAAGCTGTTATTTTTACACTACAAACAGACACATCAATTTTATTTACTTGTATAGAATATAAATATATTTATTATTTGTAAAGATAGAATTAATTTGATATCCAATTGAGAAGTGCCATAAAGAACGTACCTATTGAACTAAAAAAAATATTGGTAAAAACTTTTGAAACCATATTTCTGTTTCGCAGTATGAATAGAGATGTTTCTATCAGGCATTTCGTTTACATAATAACATTGCTTGAATAAGCAATTTAGGAAAGGTTTTGTGCCTTTTTGTGTGCCTAACCTAAGCGAGGTCTAGCTTTTATGTCTGTCACTAAACCTAGAGGACCGACATAAAATCCTTTTGTATTTCCAATTTTTATGACAATTCTTGGTGTGGAAATAACTATACTTATATTCAGATTCAGATTTATTTATTTGCAAAAACATATTATGTAGATCATGGTATGATGCTTATTATAGGTGTTACAAGGTATTTTATGGCTCAACATGTTTGACCATGGCTGGTGTACAAATTAAGTCGAAAGACAATAAATTTCAAAATAAAAATACAAAGAGTAAAAATATTAATAAATCAACAATTAACATTAATATTAAAATAATAAAAAAATAGGTTAAATAGAATAGATTCAGCCAGTAAATTTATAGCGATTTATCATTTCAAAATCATTAACATTATAGGCTTCTATTAGGCTTTTTCTGTCAGTATTTTTTAAACTGTTTTCTTAAACTGGTCTGTATTTAATTTCTATACGCAGTTAGGTATATTATTATAAATTATTGGCGCTCTGCATACAACGCTTTTATACAGTAGCGCTGTCTTAGCCTAGGTATACTCTTCTCTCTCTCTTTCTCTTGTCTTAGCTTATACTTCTCTCTCTACTTATACGATTATAGTCTTATACTTACATCTAGATTACGGCCCACTCCATCTCACAGAGAGGGGGCCTTTGTCTCAGCAGTGGGTAACATTATAGCTTGATTATGCATCTAGATTAGATACTTGTTTACGCAAATAGGATAGGGATTGGGATAATACTACTCCTTCACTGTGCACGCGGTGCGGTTGTGGAATTCACTACCGCCTGACATTAGGGACGGCCAAACTATTGCAGTTTTTAAAAGAAGAGTGAAAGAACACTATCTTTCCACTTCATCATAGTTGTGTATGTATTTATTATTTTGATTACGCCATATTTATTAACTTCATAGTGATATTTATTTTAGAAGTATGTATGTTTGTATGTATATATATATGTTTATTTGTATGTATGTATGTAAGTATATTCTCATAGTATTTGTTTAGTTTTTTAAGTAAATAATTGATTACGATTTTATGTATTTTTTTGTCTCCTTTACTCTTTCACACGCTGTCTACATCTCTCTATCTTTTCTTAAGAAATAAGCATCACCTTTGTACCTATTTTTCTGTTCTGTTTTTTTTTTCTTGTCTGTTTATATATGTGTGTACATAAATGGTAAAATAAAATAAATACAATGTGGCATCTTCTTCAAAACACATCGTGATTGTCCTGCTGCAAGTTTTTTTTTTGTTAACTACTAAAACTTACTTTGGATACAGCTCTTTTTGTTGTTATTTTTCTGATTATTTGTAACAATGCTCTTACCTGAAAACAAAAAAAGAATTTTATTTATTAATTCAATTAATTCCTGCGTATAAAATTTATAAAATCCATATTTCCGTGCATTCTCGATTCGCGGAACGGCACAAATTGCACGACTCCTGATTCTGACACGATATTACCACTTTCAATGAGAAAATTAAACAAAACAATATAATCAGGAATAGGAAAGTGAATATTACGCGCAAGACTAGCCAACCGCAAGTAACGGGTTCAAATTACGAGACGAGCCATAAACACGGACCCGAAGTCTGTGAGACTATAATATGGTAATTTGTTAAATTGTAATAATAGTTATTAGGGCAGTGATTTATGAAGCGTAGGTTTTGAATTTTCATGAGATAACAAACATTCTAATACAAAATTTTCATGAGAAAATATCGTAATTAATTAATTTGTTATTATTTCATTTGCAAATATTTTATATCTACCTATTATATTGTAAGGTGTGTCAAGTCAGAAATGTGTCAACATCTAGAAGAATGAAAGGTCTTTATTAATGCAACGTAATTTGGCCTACATTCTGGTAGTGTACGTAACCAGAGTACTGCACCCTAATTGCGTAACACACAATTACTCTCAATTTGAATAATTTTGAAGCATATTGCTAATCCATTGCTCCATATACCTATTCGAAAAATATGTCTGATCAACAACGTAAATAACGCAATGAATGTTGTTGAACTGTCAAAATGAAACCCATTGCTACTGATAGTGTGTTATGCAATTACCCTGCAGAATACCTACGTCACAAACCCTATAAGGGTGCGTTTCCACAGAAGCGGAGCTGGGCGAAGCGGAGCAGAGACGTGCAGGAATCGACTAATCACAATGGTTGAAATCCTCATCGCGTCACTCGTCTCGTCTCTGATTGGACGATTCCTACAGGTCTCCGCTCCGCTCCGCCCAGCTCGGCTTCTGTGGAAACGCACCCTTAGAATCACGAAATCGATAAGTAAGTCTCTTTGAAGAGTAATCAGGGATTTTGAATGTTGAACTGAAAAGCTCATTCTTAGCACATTGAGCTTGATTACTACAAACTCAACACTCAAACTCAAAACTCAGCGCATTTATTTCAAGTAAACCAATTACAGGCACTTTTGAATTGTCAAGGGGTCGGTCAGTCAGAAAGATGAAGCTAGTTGCCCATTCCAAAGCGTAGTAGGTACCTGTGGAGAAGAACGGGCAAGAAACTCCACGGACAATACTGTGAAGGGTTGTTGAGCCCTTACATTCAGAGGGCCAATTCTCGTAATATAAAACGTTCAAAATCTAATCGCAGCCTCATCTCGGCGACAAGCAAATGTCAAAATCTTGTTTGTTTTTGACAGATTGGGACTGAGATCAGACTGTGAATGTTCTTAACCCTCTATGTATAGCATAGTGTAGACTGTAGGCAACATACCGTACAAACGCCTCGAAATTTAAAATACTTGATTTCATAACGTAATCGCGCACTGTAACTCGTAGTCTACACTCCGAACTAATGAACTAGTACCAAAAATACGACTAGACGGCGCTTCTTGTTACAAATTGAGATTTGCGTTACGACAGTCGGTATTTAGGCACGAAACGTGGCGGTTCACTGTGATTTAAAAAATATATAAAAAATTGTTCTGCTCGTGTCTTGTGTATTATATTGATAAATTGGAGAGGTAAGTGTTTGAACTTTATTTTGTAACGTTATTTTTGAATACTTTCACATTTTATTTTGTTTTTGTTGGTAAAAGTGATTGTTGCAATTTGTCTAATTTTCTTCCCAAATAATTAAAAATTATGAAAACCCAGATACACATGTATTTTATTCTTTTGTAATCATCTCTAATCCAAAAAATCAAATAAATCCCAGCTTATGAGTCATAGAGGTTAAAATTACGAGAATTGCCCCTCTGGTAATTGTATAGACGCCAGCACATCAAGCTATTACAAACTGTCAAATTACTTTAATAGAATTTCAACTTTATCGCTAAACCATAAGTTTCAAAGTTGATTGGGAAAATTTGACAGTTTTGGGTAGCTTGATGTGCTGGCGTCTGTACCTAATCAGCGTACAGTACACGTCACAAACCCAAATCCTGACATTTGATAAGTCTGTCTGAAAAAGAATCCGTGATCTTGAATGTTCGGGGCTGAACTATATAAAATGCCTAATGTAAGCACACAGCGACACACACTGAGCTCCCTCATACCTCGACTCATGGGTCAGGCAGGGGGCGAGGATATTAAGATTGTTTTACTAACACTAGTTATAAGTTCCACCACAAACAAATAGCTACTAACAAATTGGATCCTGGTTATCTGAAATAAAAAGCTTATTATTATTATTATTATTAGGCCCTAGACGGATTGCTCTAAACTGGGCCATTCGTCTAAGCCTCAGCGCAATTGAGGGTATATTTTCATCCCCTTTTATTGTGACAGTCATTGCAAGATGAGGCGATATGATGGAAGATCGATGACAGGCGTTCAAAGTAGGCCCTAGATATTCTAAGAATGTTGATAGAGTGAACCGTTATTATTGTGTGACGAGGTATAATAAAAAAGGATAATTTTAACATTAGGTGTAACAATACCCGTAGAGTGGAAATGATGTATTTATTATTTGAATACTTAACAAACTTATCTCGATATTGATATTGTTTTTAACACATAAAATAAAAATAAAGTTATGAAAAGAAAATTAATTTCATTGTAAAAAAGCGTGGGGTGCTCGATACTAGCATTGAAATTATGTAAAATGATCAATAGAATTAGCATGAAAATATTATTAAAATTTCGATTACGATTGTAAATGTATGCTTGGTCAATCCCTAGTATCAGGTGGAATGACAATGACAGCTCACTCCATGCTCACTTCACCCAAGTTTTCACTGTGAGATGGTTACAGAGTCGCACTGCTGGTTAGAAACGTGATAAGTGGCATTCTGTAGTTTCTGCCTACCCCATGAAAAAGACGTGAGTTTATGTGTCGTTACAAAAGCTTCAAAAAGTTCAAAGCATTGAGATTTTTCCATTGTTCCAAACATTACTTTAAAAAGTCACATCCCTAAAAAGTCACGTCACTAAAAACTGGTCCAATTACGCGAAACTCGTAATCATTACGGTAAACTACCTACTAAAGTTTCATCGCTAAGCAATTAGTGCCACAAAAGGCAATCCAGTTTGCAACAATAGGACATCTATACGAAGTTTAATCAACTTAGTGGAAAATTACGTTATTTAGCTTCAACCTCTAGCACACAGCCTACCAACCTGCCTTGTAATTTGTATCCGGAGATAGGCCCTGACTCCTATTACGTCGCCCCTAACTCCAGACCAAAACAGCCGCTGAATTAAACTGGCAGCTTTTATTTTATGCATTAAATGGGAGCAAGGTAGCAAGAAACAACTCAGATGGAAAATACCAGGGCTCGGAAACCGGTTGAAATTCTTAACCGGTTACGGTCATTGACCCCAAACCGAAATCGATTTAGGTTAAGGTTTGCACTTTACCGGTTTTTACCGGTTTTTGCGGGAAACCGGTTTTTCATGATATTTGGTTTTGAAAGTGAAAATTAACCGGTTAAACACCCCCGCCCCCTAACTAAGATGGTCGCAACATGAATCTACCCGCACCATTTAAGTTCTCCGGTTGTATTTGACGTCCTCAGATCAAACATTTTTTTCCTAATGTTTTCTGGGGTACTAAATGTACTAATGTCACTATAACTTGTTGGAAGTGTTAAAAAAGTAGACGAAAAATATTTACGACTTACGGAATTAACCGGTTAATTTGGGTGTCAAAACCGTTTGTGCTTATGTAACCGGTAACCTTTGTCATTTGGGTTACATATGAACAGTTCACTTGTTTAACCGGTTAATGAGGGAACGATATATTTACCGGTATTTCATCGAAATTAACCGCTCTTTTTAAACCGGTTCAGAGCCCTGGAAAATACATAGTCGGGGTTTCAAAAATGTTCTCTTGTTGTAATATAAAGTCTAATGTTTACCGAGTTATGCTAGGGAATTGAGAATTAAAATTGCTGAAACAACAGAATATTTCAAATGAAGTGTTTTAATACTGGTTTGGTTTTTAGTCTTACCTTTTTTTTTGTACCTTGGTAAGACTGGTTGTCAGACTTTCAGGCTTCTGAGTACCCGTAACAGCCGGGACCAACGGTTTAACGTGCTTTCCGAGGCGCGGAGGTGTCTCGGTATGTAAAGATGGTCACGCTCCCACAGACCAACCGCGGCAGCTTAACCTGATCGATCGACATGTGCGGCTGTTATTATTTAGCCATGGGCCCCTCTGATTAGTCCCCTCTATTAGATTCCTTCAGCGCCCAAACTAACCATATCCAAACTGACCTCTGTTCGTACTCGCGATGTGATTATGCCCGCCCGAAAAATTGAATTTGTCACTTGTTTTGACGGATCAACTACTTCCGGACCCATATATTCGTTGAAGGACTTAAACCCCCGTTCAGGGGTTATTTCTGGCATTTACGCCACCTTTTTGACACAAGACAAGTGTCCTGAAATTTACGATCAAATGGTAAACTTCAATCATATTATAGCCTTCAATTCGAGAGAAACCAATATGGACCAAACATGTCATGTATAACCTAACCTAACTGTACTACACCGTATCAATGAGACAGATAGCGCCTCAGGCAGTCAAGTTGTAGCCGCCACGAGTATGTAAGCACCGAGACATTCCACACGCATGTCAGACTGACTGACGCAGACGGTTACCAGCCGTCGGATTGGTTGCTATGCTTGGTTGAGCTAATGTGTTAGTTGCCTAAGTAATACTGACGATTTGTTCTAGTTGGTGCAGATTAGGTTTATTTCGCAGCGCTGTCATTGTCATTTCTTCCGTTCTGTAAGTATCTATGGTTTATGGTAAGTTTCGGTTTCTCGTGAGAAAATGCGGCACGTTTCCTACTACATATTGCGTCACAACTAGACAAAAGTCTAAGTACCTCCATTCTTTTTACATTATTTTAAACTTGCAGTATAAAGTTTTTAGGCATTAACTATCTTTATACCCAAAAACATCAATACTGCAAGAATAAAAAAAAATCCTAACCGAGTTAATGTGGGATATGTAACATAACTCACATAAAATCCGGTAGAAAAAATATTTCCGTTCCATTACTCGTACTCAGAGTGGGGCAAAAACTAATTGTGAAAGCAATTAACAACTAACAATTAAATCGCCAAATTTAGTTGCAACTAACAATTAAAATAATTAATTGTAATTGTAACATATCGCAATTAACAATTAATTAATTGTGCTTGTAAAACTTTGCAATTACAATTAAATTAATTGTGCTTGTAAAAATTTGTAATTACAATTGATTAATTGTTAATTGTTTGATACACGTTTACAATTACAGTTAACAATTAATAAATGTCATTAACTGAAAAACATAATGCAAACAATACAAGAGCCTTAATATTCCTTAATATTCTCAAAGGTATGTAAAGCCTAGATTTAAGCCAGAACATTACGTAAATGTGTAGCACAGGTACCTAACTAGAATAATTCAGGATTGATGATTGATGACGATGCCGATGACGATGACGACGACGATTTAAATGACGATGACGATGACGATGACGATCACGATGACGATCATGATGACGATCACGATGACGATCACGATGAAGATCACGATGACGATGACGATGACGATGACGATGAAGATGACGATGACGATGATAACGATGACGATGACGATGATGACGATGACGATGAAGATGACGATCACGATGACGATCACGATGACGATCACGATGACGATCACGATAACGATCACGATCACGATCACGATGACGATCACGATCACGATCACGATCACGATGACGATCACGATGACGATGACGATGACGATGAAGATGACGATGACGATGAAGATGACGATGACGATGATAACGATGACGATGACGATGATGACGATGACGATGACGATGAAGATGACGATCACGATGACGATCACGATGACGATCACGATGACGATCACGATCACGATGACGATCACGATCACGATCACGATCACGATCACGATCACGATGACGATCACGATGACGATCACGATGACGATCACGATCACGATCACGATGACGATCACGATCACGATCACGATCACGATCACGATGACGATCACGATCACGATGACGATCACGATCACGATGACGATCACGATCACGATCACGATCACGATCACGATCACGATCACGATCACGATGACGATGACGATGACGATGATGATGATGAAAATAGACGGAAATATAATACCTACTGTAATAATATTTGTGAAGTTTAATTACTAAGTAATCATTAAATTAAAATTAGTCATTCTAAAATATAGAATACAATCGACACTTAAAATAATATTTTATTTATTAAACTAGAACTCTTCGTAATAATGCAGGATCTTAAAAAGTGAATCAAAATATAAAATACATAAGATACCAATAATACCGTAAGTTATAATAAAATACCTGTTTAACCTTTTGGTATTATACGGTATTTTTACAACACTACTCCTGCCATATTTACATTAATCAAATATGTAATTAAATTAAATATTAATTGTTTAAAACAATTAATTTAATTGTAAATAAAATTTTAATTGCAATTGAATTAATTGTAAACCACAATTAACAGATTTAATTGCAATTGATTTTAATTGCATTTCACAATTAAAAAATAATTGAACTAATTTAATTGCAATTAATTTAGTTGAAATAAAAATTGTAATTGTTGGCCTCTACAATTAAAAAATTAATTCAATTGTGCCCAACACTGCTCGTACTTACATAAGTAGTAAAACACGAAACCCAAGTTTTACAACAAAAAAAAAATCTCTAATCCAAATAACCGGACAGCTGAATCTCCCCAGAAGCGTGCTCTAACGAGTGGAATGTCCAGCAAAGAGTACACTGGTTGGTAACAAAAGAGGAACGGTGGCACAAAAGCAAAGGGAGCGGACTGGCTGCCCGCGAGCTGAGAGTGTGTCCACTGTGCCACGAACTTTAATTGGTGATGTGTAATTACTTATTTCTTTAAGTATCAGTAAAAAAAATATATATTGTCATCTTATTTATATATTTTACATTGGGTACAAACGCACATCAGTGATATCACTTGCACTACGAAAAACATAACTGCTACGAGTGCTACGACATATTCAAAGTTGCCATTGGTATGCGGCAGACTGAAAATTAAGTATGAGAAATGAGACTAAGGACTGATTTTTCCATCGCCAGATAACTTATATTTGAAGAATAAAATTGACGTTTGACAGTTTTTGTACGAAATAAATGTCAATTTCAAAATTATTCTTCGAATAAAGTTGTCAGATGGTTGAAAAATCAGCCCTTAGTGAGTTTGTAAGGCGATTCGTCGAAATTTTTGTTTCCAGATGAAAATAAAAAAAATATGCTTTGTCTTAAAAATACGAGAGTTGTCCCTCAGTTCATTTGGTTTAATATTTTTAAACCAAATGAACTGAGGGACAACTCTCGTATTTTTAAGAACGATTACAATCTGATCTCAGTCTTCATCTGTCAAAAATAACTTTAATTAAGTACCAAAAATGTAGGGATCATTTTTGACAAGTTTTTGACATTGGTTGTCGCTGAGTTGAGACTTTGCGACTAGATTTTGAACGTTTTTAAATACAGGAGTAGGCCTTCTGGCGTTCTTCACGTACCAAATGAATGACTGAATCTAATATTGCCACTGGCGAATTATGCGCTGACTCGTTATAGTGTTTCTGAGCAGGTGTTGCCTTACACGAACAAAACTCATTCCTATTTTTTTGCAAAATAATAATGTAAAATAAACATTTTTTCCTACGAATAAAATTATCGTTAGCTTGAATATCATTTGTAGAAAGGTATAAAGTGAACTAGACAGAAATTAGATGTTTAGTCGGTCGATAATAGCCACCTATTAAGAATAGAATCAGTGTATTATGCAAGTACAGTAAAAAAAAAAAAATATGTAAAATATTTCACACTAATATTTACCAAAACGTCGTTTGACAATGGACACGTGCGAAACAGGTTTACTCGTATGCAAATTGACTCCGGCCTCCCTAATTCAACCCCCAAGGTAATTTATACCCTAACATATTAAATTAGGGTTTAAAATTAAACGTAATTGTGTTTGTAGACTGCTTCTGTACTTTTAAAAAGTGTAGAGTATCGGTTAATTAAAATGAAGCCCTTGACGAAACCTTAGTATGCACGGATGCAATGACTTTTATTCCAATTGCGAGAGGGTGAAATGATACGGTAGACTTGTCATTAGCCCTTTTATAGACGATGACGTAAGCAGTGGCGCGACGGAACTACACAAACATAAAATGAAATAAAATTGTTTATTCTGTAAATAGGGATATCGGAATCACTTTTACACGTCATATTATAAAAAAAATAAGCTGTATGCTGTGAAGAAATGGCGAAAAAAACTTAAGGGTCAAAGTTTCTTTTAAAGTCTAGACATAATCTTGGTCACATCATGTGAAGACAATGTAGTTTGGATCCGGAAAGGGACTTTTGTGGAAAGAACCACACAGATTTGAGTAGACCAGTCTAGTCAGCGCAAGCAATTGTCAGTAATCGTGTAGCTCAACTCAGAATTTTAGGAGCTCAACGACTCGACGAATAACCAAAAAAAGAACATTTGGGTAGATACACATATCACATTTTGTGGCCACGTAGAGATATTTACGTAGGTTTACCATTGATGGAACTATGAGTAAAGAGCTTAATAGAGATACAATTCTTCCAAAAGTGATAATGAATGGAGATTACCTGCCAATGCGAATGTATGGGAAAGTACATATTTAATATGGTTTATACTATTAGGTTGGCAAGTAGAAATTTTCAGAATTATTTAGAATTTTTTATTTGTTCATTGAATGTTCTTGAAATTTCCTTTGACGAAAGTATAAAAGCGGACGAAATTTCCTGACACTTTTCATAACGCCTCCAACACTGATGGCATACACATCGAAATAATGGACCTTTCAAAAGAAATAATCATACTGTTGTTAGTTCACGAATACCGATTGGGACATTCAGCAGCGGATGCGGCAAGAAACATATGTAAATCGATGGGAGATTCTACTGTCACTTATCGCACAGCTAAAAATTGGTTTGATAAATCCGACATGGGGATTTATCAAACCAATTTTTAGTTTAAAAGATTCACCTCACCCCGGGTACAGAGCCGAAGGCGAATCGATGAGTTGTCAGTCTGAACTACAGAATTCAGACTGACATAGAACGATTACGACAACTCATCGAATCTGATCCCCGTTTATCGACACGAGCACTACCAGAAGAACTCGGCTATTCTCATATCACCGTAGAAAATAACGTTGATGAAAAATACTCGTAGTTTGTTTGATAAGTAAATGTTTTCTTTGATATAACTTGCCAAACTAATACATACTTATTTTTAGTTTATGCAAAGCTGGTTCATTAAGCTAACGCTCTGAAAGCTCTTGAAAGATTTTCGCTATTTTACTATCCACCGATTCTAGATCTTTCTTTTAATGCGCTGCCGCAATGTAAGACACCATAAAACGCTGCTTTTGTCGCATAGTTAGACGTGTTGGTACATATTACAAGAAAGAAAAAAAGTATTTTTAATGTATTGTCAAATGTTCAAAATATTGCAAAACATTTTAAAACAGTAACGGTGGTTTCCTATTCTTCATGCGGAAACGCCATTTTGCAAGCGGTGACTAAAATCAACTCTATTGAATTATAAAAGTTGGAGTTCAAAAGTACCTTTTATGTGCCTATTTGAAATAAACGCTTTGACTTTGACTTCAGAGAAAATACTTATTCAAAAATATTTCATAAAAATAAAATAGTATCATGATAAAACAATCGTAAAACAGAGCTCAAAAATATATTTGTCGCCGCATCATTCTCAAATTGTTTAGCGTAAATTATCATGTTTTATGTAATGATAATAAGGGGAATTCAATCAACTTAAGAAATACCTAAAAATAATTCCACTGAGCCGTGCATTTATTTTTTAATATAATTAAAAAAAAAATATTTAAAAAATAATTGCACGGCTCAGTAGCACTTTTATTTTGGTGGTCATTTGATTCAACTAACGTCAAACGCATCGCTGTTTTGAACCTTATTTGTTGCTGCAATGCGATATTGTCAATTACCTAAAAAATAGCTTCTTACCGCGCCTTAAACACTTACTACGTCCAGGTGTATAATGTTGTGTAACGGGATGTGTCTTGTACTTCCTAATGAGCATGACCATGTTGTAGCTTTAAACTAACTTCGACTACACAGTTAAAGCCACGCCCCTTAGAAATAAACTCCAAAGATACCACAATATAAAGCCATGTGCTCACAGTTAAGTTGGTCACGACACAAGTCACATTTGTCACAATAATAGCCGAACTAACGAAGTAATAAAGGTAGGAACAATACGGTGCCACGACAATCGTCTTGACTAACAACTTGCTAGTTTGGCCATTGAACAAACCGAGGTGGTATTATTATTTGAGTTACACGTTAAGTAAGGCTTTTTACACACAGGATAACGGTAAAGCACTATTTTTACACTTCGTCGGCAATCACTGTATGAGTGGGCACAGCAACCTAATTGCGTAACACTCTGTCAACCACAACCTGAATCCTTTTGAAGGATATTGCAAATCTATTGTTTCACATGTTAGAAAAAATTGTCTGCTCAGCAACGTAAATAGCGCAATGAATGTTGTTGAACTGTCAAAATGAAAGCCATTCTTACTGTAAGGGCTCTTTCCCACGGCAAGGTCCCGTTTTTTGCAGGTACGGTTTTTTGCAGGATCCCGTTTAGTAGTGTATGTGTTTAAATATACATATTCACACAAGCAACCTGTTTGCAGTATCCGGGAAACAGAATGCTTGTGTGAACATACATATTTAAGAACGTACTCTACTAAACGGGATCTTGCAAAAAAACCGTACCTGCAAAAAAAGGAATCTTGCCGTGGGAAAGAGCCCTTAGTGTGTTACGCAATTACTCTGCAGATCCGTAAGTATCCTGATATAGAATGCAAAACGTGAATTGATGTATGTTAGATGCATAGACAAATAATTCAAAATGAAACTCAGCCCATGAAATCCTTTCACAAATAATTCACGTACAATTAATTTACAATGTTTGTAAAGGAAAACTGATACGAATCGTATTAAATGGACCTTACGTCACTGGTACATGTGTGTTATTTTAAAATAGCGAAACGTTCCACCCAAACCAACAATACAATTAAAACCCGCAATCCCTGTTGATTGATACACCGTCTGCCTTTTCAGCGAACATTCTAAAACCGTCCGTCTAAGTTTACCCTTACCCAACTTTGTACATCGATGTGGCCGCGAACGGGTTATATATTACTCGACAAGTATTCCAGTTAGCAAGATTTACCTCGCTAAGTACACAGTCTACGCTGCAAAGTGAATAAAATAAATTATAGAAGCTAAGCTACACTTATTCTAATTCTCTTCCAGTTAGAAATAGCGAATCCATTTTGGAAATGGAAAATGAGCTGCCAGTTTCCATTCTGGAGTTGGTAATTTTATGTAGCAAGGCAAGGCCATGCTGGGGTCATAAATCTACGCGATGTATTTTTAATTGTTGGCATTATTTTTTTTCTTTTTGGTATGAATATAAAAGATTACAAATTAATCATGTAGCCCACACAATGTGTCAACAACATTGTTACGTTTTATACAGGGTGACTGGTTCTGGACCCTAAAATAATGCAAAAAAAAAGTTATGAATGCTTCAAGATCAAATTTTTGAAGATCAAATCTCAATAAAGTACATAAAACTTTAGCCAGGGAAAGTAAGTTTCAATAATTAGTAAATGACCTCCTGTGTATGAGAATTTGCTACGGCGCGCCGTAGCAAATTCATCTTGATCTTCAAGCATTCATAACTTTTTTTTGCATTATTTTAGTAGTTTTTTTTACTATTTGTTGGTAGTCATAAACATTGGTGATTAAAACACCTCGGAACTTCCCTCAAAATAGGGTTAAAAAATAAGATGTTACGCTAAAAAAATAAAAAAATACTTTAAAAAAACTGTATGATCAAATTTGACCTCAATTAACAAAAAAAACTAAAGTGTTTGAATAATTAATTTTAATCGTTGTGGAAAAATCTCAATCTCTTCTTCTTCTTCCTGCCCTTGTCCCATTTTATTTGGGAAAGAATAAAAAATTACATATCTCACAAACTATAAAACTTCAGCTAGGGAAAGTAGGGTTCAATAATTAGTAAATGACCTCCTCTATATGCGAATTTGCTATGGCGGGTCCAGAGCCAGTCACCCTGTATACGGAACTCCCGATACCAATACAGCATAATGTAATACAGCCTATAATGTTCGTAGTGGGACACAGGCCTCCTCTCTTCAAGAGGGAGTAGACTACAATCTACCTTAACCTCTCGGTTCTAGGGCATAGTTTCCTCACGATGTTTTCCATCATCGTTTTTAGAGCCGTGATGATGAAATAATTTAGACAAAGTAAAACGCCTGGCTGGGTTCATACCTAGAACTCTTAAGTTGGGGACGTTGACATTGAGCCACCACTACTCTACCAACATAGGAAGAGGGACAAATAGCACAAACATAATTAATTTTTGTTTGTACTACTTTTATTCTGGTTATAGGTCAACATTTGATACGAACAAAACACACGTTATTTTAAATCATCCATGTAATATGTTTGACAACAAACTTTTTTAATATCCACATATTCCGCACGCAAATACTACATACAACTCGTATTACCGACACAAAAAATGCCATAGTAATTTCATTCACTAATTCCACGAAAAGCGCCAACAGAAATATTTGTTCATCGTCCTATTAAAACAACTTTGTCTACATTTGCCTAGACCATTCATGTTGATAGTGACGCGCTAATTGCTATGCGAATTAAATCGATATTTTTTCTTGTGGCAGTGAGCGATTCAGTAATTTTACTGAATGACTCACCACAAATTTTAATTTGCAATCTCATTGAACTGTATTCGAAGGAATGTAAAAGGATACGGAGGAACGAGGAAAATGAAGTGAGTAAGGTTTTGAGTATGAATGTCGATGGCTATAAGAGTAGGGGAAGACCAAAGAAACGATGGATGGACTGTGAGAATGATGATATGGCTAGGAAAGGGGTGACTACCGAGACGACGACTAATAGAGAAATGTGGAAGCAAAAGACATGTTGCGCCGACCCCAAATAAATTGGGATAAGGTTTGCAGAACGATGGTAGCTAAACTGTATTCGAATAGAAAGATCATTCGAACGTATTTATTTACATAGACTTGTAGAGCAGACAGAATTGGATTACGTCTGAGCCATACTCACTCGAGTGACATAAGCCTAGTAAAGGCTTAGAGGAAACTTTCTTCACCAAATCGCTTAAATGTTGAATACTACATTGTAACTGAAACCTTTGAATAAACATAGAATTGTGCTCTAAATCAAGCTTGCCAAGCACAATGAATTACAAATCGTATCTCTGTCTTGTATTTCAAGCAGTTTAGGTTTCTAACGTCACTCGAATAAGCACCGTGTATTCGACTATTCCACTCGATCACGTAAAGCTATTCGAGTGTTGCAACTTCGCATCACTAATTCAGATTTATCGCAGAATACAGTTAGCGACCGGTTTGGAGGCAGCTTGGTATTGTGATACTTTACGGTCCTGGTGTGAGGCTGAGGGTATTCCATGAGTTCACCATGTTTTATTATAGCCCGTATTTAACTAGAATCCGTACAGAAACGACAGCAAATACTACGTACATTTTGACTGCATTGCAATTCTAGTGGTCGTAAATGCTAGGGTTCGATCCTCACGTCACGCAGGATTATTCATAATTTTATTTTATTTTATTCATTTTAGGAAAATGTACAGCGACGCGACGTAAGAGATACGCAAATTAATTATCTAACGCTAAAAAAATTCAATAATAAAGAGAAAAAAAAAAAGAAAATTATGTTTATACAACATGTAACGTTAAATGCGCAAAACCTCAGACACTCGCAACTGATTTTTAATACAATTGACCTATTTCAGAGAGAAAATAAGTCATTAAAAATATTGTAAAGGTTTTATGTGCTGTTTTAGTTTTACTGGCCATTCTGATCGTTTCTTGCGTCTGCGACGACGCTTTATCGAGGAAGGAGTCGTCACCGGGCCGCTGCGCCGCGCTGACATTGGGTTGCTTGACCTATTAATATATAGACACGGCAACGTTTTTAATGAAGATTTTTTGAAAAATGTTACCTATATTAAAAAGTGGTTCAATTAATTCTGCTCGTTATTCTGATCAAACTGTTTTCAGGTTTTGCGCATTTAACGTTACACGTTGTATATCGAAAAACAATTGTTTAAACTTTGCTTTCCTTCCTTAACACTACTAGTAAATAAATATAAACCTAAATCTAACTCGACATCCCGACACACCGTATTAAAACTACGACAAGCTCTTATCACGTACGAGTTCTGTCTGTAGATAGTTCTGACTTGAGGCACACGGAGAAGACCACGTTCTACGAAAGACGACGTTCGACCACGTTCTACGAAAAAATGCACTCGGTACACGAAGCCCGATACTCACTATAATGTCGTTCATAGTTCGTTCTCGATCCGATTTTGGTCTGGTAAAGTCGTATCATGTTCGCATTATACAATCTCAGTTCTTATAGTGAGGATCGGCCGTGATCGTGATTGGAATGGGATTCGAGCGAAACTTGACTGTTACGGATAGTATGAATGCACACATATATTTTTTATTTGATAATATTTTATCAAACCGAGATTGGACCGAGAACGTACTGTGAACGGCTTTAGGGTGTGTTTCCACAGAAGCGGAGCTGCGCGGAGCGGAGCGGAGACGTGTAGGAATCGTCCAATCACAGACGAGACGAGTGACGCGATGAGGATTTCAACCATTGTGATTAGTCGATTCCTGCACGGCTCTGCTCCGCTTCGCCCAGCTCCGCTTCTGTGGAAACGCACCCTTATAGTGAGTATCGGCCCTAAGTGTTTCTTGGTTTTTCCACTAGGCAATTATCAGAGCAGCGGTGGCCCAGTAGCCCAGAAGCGGTCGCGACTTAAGAGTTGTAAGTTCGAACCCTGAGAGACTTTTTACTTTTTGTATATTATTTCATCATCAATGCTCTTAAAACAGTTGAGGAAAACATCGTGAGGAAACCGGCATGTCCTAGGATCAAAAATTCGAAGACATTTGACATCTACCAACCCGCACTGGGCCCTCGTGGTGGATTAAATAAATAATAATAAAAACGATAAATAATAAAATTTATTTAAACTTTATTTCGCAAAAAAGTGAACAATACCACTAGTAACTATGATACGCTAAGAACTGTGTTACCAGATTTAAAAACTAGCGTATTTTGAAGTCTGGTACTCCAAGTAAGATCTAACTTGTGTTATGAGTACCAGTGTTCCAACAAAAGTTATTACACAAAGGTACACAGGTTCCCACGAGAGATAGCAGGGACATTAGTGCAGTTTCATTGTCACAGAGAAATGAAGTAAAAATATAAAACAGAAAAAAATAAACAGAAAATAGAGTGGACAACGTATGTAAGTGTGTGAGGGTGAGTGAATGTTTAGGGATGTGTAATTTATGTATGTGTGTGTAGTGCATGTATGTGTAATGTCGTAAGTTTAAAATAATTAATTAGATTACGGCCTACTCCTTCTCACCGAGAGGAGGCCTTTGTCGCAGCAGGAGTCTGATTGAGTGCCCCCAAAACCCAATAGGCTAGTTAAATTTTTCGAAGGAACTAAAATACATATCTGTCGAAAAATGGTTGCATAAAGTATGGCCAAAAGACAAAACTTTCCAGATTTAAGGTTCCACTTCCCAGGATCTTATGAGAAATAGCATAACTTGAAGAGGCGTTCAACTATTCATTCTGATGTTGATCCAATTTCGGAGTCAGTCCCAGTAAGCCTTTGACTGAGTGATGGATAAGGGAAGCCCGCAGATTTTCATGATGGATTGACTTGTCACGAGAAAGAATTGGATTTTTGGTTATGTAATATGCGTGGAAGCCTTTTTAACGTCGTCATTCTCTGAAAAAAACTTTGCAGAAATACTTCTGAAGAAGGAAACAATCTCTTCAGTTTGACATGACATTACAAAGAGGTTGGTAGAGGTGTATATTATGTATACTACACCTATATTTCGCTACTTATCCATAGTTTCCACATCCTATTCTTCCTACTAATCCTACTAATATAATATTACTAGCTGCGCCCCGCGGTTTCACCCGCATAAGTCTCGATCCCGTAGGAATATCGGGATTAAAATTATTCTATTACTCCCTCAAAGTTTGAGGTTTCCGGCTACTGGGACCGCAATTAACTGGGACCGCGGTCCCAGTCGCCGGATCCGTAAAAATTAAATATTTTTCTACCGGCGATTGGGACCACTCACTGAAATAACTTAGAAAATCTATTATTCAAGCCAAAATCGGTACAGTCAAATGAAAAAAGTTCTAAATTATTTCTATGAATATCATTGACTCGTTCTAGACATGATTTTATCCTATGCGCTTAGTAATAGACAAGCTAGCCCGTTTTTACAAAATTCACACATGCAGGTAAACACACACAAAGGTTTATGTTATCTTTTTTAATATTTACAGTACCACTTAAGTGGTACTTATTTATTGGTGGTGGTTATTATTATTGTGGTAATTATTTATCACAAAATCAGCCTTTAAAGGCTAATTTTGTGATAAATAATTACTTTCTGATTGTTAATTCTTTGAAAATTGTTGATTATTATTATAAGCACGATTTATGTTATTTTTTTTTTTATTATAGTTAGCATGTTGACTACAGCCGGTCGATTCTGTAAAAATCCCACCGTGAGATCATAAGTGAAGTGAGCACTTAATAGTGTTAATACCTAGCGAATGACAGCTCACTCCACGCTCACTTCACCCCAGCTTTCACGGTGAGATGGCTATAGAATCCCACGGCAGTTCTGTTATTTAAAACTTTCGTAATAAAAACATACACATATTACAACAGAACTGTAGTAAAAGGCTGTTTTTTTATATCAATAAAAAAATATGTTTTTAAATCATAAAGGATTTTTCTTCAATTATTACATCTAAAAATTTTTCGTTTGACTGTACATTTTTTTGATTTCAGTTATCGTTTATGAGTGGTCCCAGTCGCCGGAAGAAAATTATTTAATTTTTACGGATCCGGCGATTGGGACCGCGGTCCTAGTTAATTGCGGTCCCAGTAGCCGGAAGCCTCACAGTTTCACATTGGAAATAAAAAAAAATCCATCATATTAAACTTAAGGAAAGGGGTTTTTCCTTAAGTTTAATATGATGGAAAATTTATTACAGCCCAAAGTTTTCTATGGCTAATAAAACATTGTTTTAAGCACTTAAGGTGTTAATAGTAGATATACGCTATCTTCGGTCATAGTAAACGAACCATTATAAGTTTCTTGGAACTTCGTGCTGGTGTTATAAAATGCATGAAATCCTTAAAATTAGTTAAGGATCCCGCAGTCAGGCGCGACGCGATGGCGTGATGCGAATCGCGTGGAACAATTTCTATGAAAACTTCATGGAAATAATTCTATCAGAGTCGCGACGCGTCTGTCTGCGGGAGCCTTGAGCTGAATTTTTTCTACCTGATAACTTCAGAGTTTGTTAATAAAAAGACGTTAGAATCATACGGTCACGTTTTGTGAGAATCAGCAATAGGAAATCATAAATGAATGTCGTTGTGCCTGAGTACGAGTATATTATTATTTTGGAAGTGTGTAAACAATCGTTAAAAATAATCGACCAAAATATTTATAATTCTAATTATTTTTTTGACTAAACATACTGCACTAAATATACGTATGAATTATTTTTTTTTAATATTTGAATTTAAAAACATTCACTTAAAAATATTTAATACAAAAACAGTGGTCCACCGGTGTTAGGAACAGGGTCCCAACTAGCGGTGGTTAGGGCTCCAAAGACAGGCATCCCTCATAATGCGAACCGTTTCGAGGAGTACCTACTGGCTTCAGAACTAGGCCTAAAATATTTTTATTAATCTATTTGTATTTCCATATCTCCAAATGCTACAAGTCTTTGACTAATAAATATTTAAGTGAATTCCAATGAGGCGTTTGCGTGGGTAATTTCAACATTCCTAAGTAATATTCTACAGGTATTTCGAACTTGAAACTTCTGACCGAAATTGCTAGGAAGTTGTTGATTTTCGGCGAAAATCTAGTTTTCCCGAAGGTCGAAAAGGTCATACAGCAATTGTTTCAGGTAAAGTAGACCATAATTAGAGATTAACTGTTAACTTTCTAATGAGCGCGCATGTTCCTTTAAGGCCCGGCGCACATTGGCGGCACTGCACGGCAGGGTATCCTTCGGCATCCCTACATATGCACACTGTGGCGGTAACAATGCCGTGGCATCCTTAAGTATGCCGCAACTTCCTTAAGCATACCGAAGCGTCTTTAGGCATGCCGAGGCGTCCTTGCTAATAAAGCTACGCGCGGCGCCGCCGCGGGGTTCTGGCGGGAGTTGTCTTGCCGCCGTATACCGAATGCTGCCTGTGTTCCGAGGGATGCCGAAGCATTCCGAACGCTGCCGACACGGCATGCCTAAGCATACCGCGGTATTGTTTTTGTACTTACGACCGTTAACATTGAATTTTCAACTTTATTTCCATACTTTTAAGTTATATTTTTATTCGTCGCCTAAAATACCTTGCCATGCCGTGCCGCCAGTGGGCGCCTGGCATAAGTAGAACGGAAGTTTTCAATAGCCTGCCACACCAGGTGATTGAGACATTCAGAATATCTGCATCATTATAAATTAACAACGAACATTCTTTCAACTAACAATAATGAAGCATGCTTGCCTAATAATATCGGTAATAATTTATTTTATTTATATTTAAGTACATACCATTGAGTTTATCATTACAATTATTTAACAAAATACAGACTTGTAATTAATTACAATACTGTGTAGGTACTCTACAAACGGCTGAACGGGTTTGGATGAAATTTCGCATACTTTTTATCCTAATATTCTAACAGGATCGAGAGTTATACGGGTGAAACCGCAGGGCGCAGCTAGTACATTCACATAACTCTGAAATATCTCCTCTCATCATTTCACAGTTCATTTAAATATCATTCTTTATTTTAAATGCAACATAGCCAGGTAAATGTTTCAAATGAGTGACGTCAGTTAATGTTAAACGAAGCGTTAACAAACCACGGCACATAAGTTTGCTCCCGCTTTATAACGCGACCTTGGCAATGAACTGTCCTTGAACTGTGAACACAATACGTTATATATAAAAATATACGTCACGTTTAACGTTTATTTTTATTATGCTTTGAGCATGTTTTGTCATTTCTAATACAACATTTTCGGTATTACAGGTAGTTTGCGAGCCTTTAGCCGCAAACCCGTTGTAATTTCAGTCCCGGCTGTCATTCGTAAATCATTGACAGTCGTAACGTGTAGTCAGAAGCCTGATAGTCTGACAATTGACAGCCAGTCTCTCAGTGTTTTCGTCTTCGTGTTTCCAGTGTTCGTTTTCGTGGTAGCCTTGTGGTCGTTTGTCTGGGTTGTGGAAGTCCAGTCAGATAGGCAGTCGCTCTATATAAAATTCAGCTGCATCCAGATAGACTGGAAGCCAACACCAACTATGTTGGGAAAAGGCTAGACAGATAATGAGTTTGTGAGCTTTTGGGAACATACGCAAATATATTTGAAAACATCCAGGATCCAGGTTATTTCTTGTCTTTCCCTAATTTTTCTAAATTAAAACATGAACCGTTATTTTAGGAAGCAGTAAAAACCTTATTACTGAACATATCAGCTGACTTTCAAATTCCATGTGAACACATGTCACTTATCGTGTTACAAGTAAATAATCGTAAGAAATAAATAAGAAGAAACTGTTTATAGACACAGTAAATCAATGTCACAATATCCGTTTGATAGTCTCATCAATGCGGTTAAACATATTTACCCTACTTATCTACTTTTACGATAAAAAAAAAGTTACACATACCGATAACCGCGTTTTTAAAACGTCATTTACGCGATGCCATACAATGTGGAAATGCTGTATATGCAGCCTTTTGAGGACTTTTCCTGTTGACAACGATGCGGACGAACTTTTTGAGACCCTATGATTCTTTCCTCTCTATTATACATATACAACGTGTAACGTTAAATGCGCAAAACCTGAAAATAGTTTGATCAGAATAACGAGCAGAATTAATTGAACCACTTTTTAATATAGGTCACATTTTTCAAAAAATCTTCATTAAAATCGTTGTCGTGTTATTTATAAATAGGTCAAGCAAGCCAATGTCAGCGCGTCGCAGCGGCCCGGTGACGACTCCTCCCTCGATAAAGCGTCGTCGCAGACGCAAGAAACGATCAGAATGGCCAGTAAAACTAAAACAGCACATAAAACCTTTACAACTTTTTTAATGACTTATTTTCTCTCTGAAATAGGACAATTGAATTAAAAATCAGTTGGGGTGTCTGAAGTTTTGCGTATTTAACGTTACACGTTGTATATACATGTACAGACGCCAGCACATCAAGCAACTATAATCTGTCAAATTTCTTTAATAGATTTTGAACTTTATCGCTAAAGCATTAAATTCAAAGTTGTTTGGGATAATTTGACAGTATCGAGTAGCTTGATGTGCTGGCGTCTGTACATAAAAAAATACTTACATATTATTATTTTAAGACTGTTAGCTTATACATTATTACTATTACATTATTATTGCTTTATCATTTTTCGGGTTTTTTTTTTTAACCAAAACACCTACCATCTAATCTCTTCACCACCTTTGGTTGACTGGTAGAGAATGCCTAAGGCATTAAGTCCGCCTTTGTACCTTTTTGTGTGCGAAAAGAATAAATAAATAAATATTATACTGTAAATATTGATAAAATGGAAGCAATTAAAGTACTTAGCTTTATTAATTTTTGCTTCAACTTATGGTATGAAACAGGCAATTAGAACGCACCGTGGAAATCAGCAACCTAACTGCGTAACACACTCACTTTGTATCGCAATCCGAAGGATTTTAAAGGAAATTCATATTCTTTCATTCCATTGCTTCATATTCTTGAAAAATTCGTCTGCTTGACAACGTTAATAACGCAATTAATGTTATTTAGCTGTCAAAATGAAAGGTATTGCCATTGTTTATCCCGCAGGCGTAAATAACACTTTGTTTTTAATGGCCTCAATAGTCGCAAGTACGGCTTTTGCGCGATACTCCGTTCGGGCTTAAAATATATTCTATCATTTCCGTTTAGAAATTCTCAGTAGCACCCCCTAGTATTGATTTGTGCCTATTCTCGCCTCTTTACTAATTAAGTGGGACTTAAACATTTCTGTAGAAATGTGAGTGTAAGTCAACAAAACGACTTACACCCACATTTCTACAGAAATGTCTCCTTCGGGGAATCCAAATTAAGGCGTATATGTAGGTAAGTATATTTTGTTTTTATTGAAGCCTAAGTAAGGAGAAGCATAGAAATCGGAATATTCTGTGTTCCAAAAGTATCTCATAAAGTGTAAACAAACCCTGTTCAGGTTAAATGCTTACGTGATCACTCACTAGAGGGAATTAGTATCACAAATTCATCTGTAGGTATTTGAAAGGCGTAAACTTGATATCTTGTCGCTCTTCTCAACAATTATTGTCTGAGTAACATTAAATTGTAATTGAAATGTTGCAGATGGTGGGATGAGCTGGAGAAAACAAACGACCAGTGGTCCACTTTAGCTCTGGATCGAAAGAGCTGGAAGTCATGGGTCATGGTATTCATTTGCCCAGCAATGGGATGATGTAGGCTAGTAATAACAGTAACAGTAATTGAAAAGTCATCAGCAAAAATGGAGGTTATAAAATTAACCTCAATATTGACAAATGAAAATAATTTTTAAGGTCATTTTATATTAGAATTACAGCACCCTAATTGCGTGACACACTATCAATCAGGATAATTATTACTAATCCATTGCTTCGTATGTTCGAAAAGTTGGTCTGCTCAACAACATAAATAACGCAATGAATGTTGTTGAACTGTCAAAATGAAACCCATACCTACGGTTAGTGTGTTACGCAATTACCCCGCGGGTGTAAGTATTCAAATAATCAAATCAAAGCTTAATTTGTAAGTGGCACTACATATTGGCATCCACAGATACGTTTTCTGATCCATTTGTTTACATTTTCAATACTTACATACTTTTGGAACAGATCATAGTTACTTCGTAAAAGGACGAATCGTTCATTAGCATACACAAGACCTGCACCCTAATTGCGTAACACAATATTACTCTCAATTTGAATAATTTTGAAGCATATTGCTAATCCATTGCGCCATATGTTTGACGAAAGTGTCTGCTCAACAACGCAAATAACGCAATGAATGTTGTTGAACTGTCAAAATGAAACCCATTACTACTGAAGGTGTGTTACGCAATTACCCTGCTGTTCCTTTGTCGATGTGGTTACATGCTTCGAACCTACCTATCTATAAATAGCGCCATTGATCTAACTTCCATTCAACAGAATCCACAGCTAAATACAGAATTACAGATAATTGAAATTGGTGAAGCACCTCTGAACCATGACGAAGATCGACAAAAGATCTTCGTAGCTTAGTTTGAAAAGCTTAAGTAGCAGACAAAAGAAAGGGTTTTGACCTTTCTCATATTATACGGTATTGTTTAATATTCACTAATGATTCGTGAACCGACGCTGTAGGTACAGTCAGCGGCAACAGTTAATGAACATTTGTGAAATGTGCTGTGTGTGTGTGCGATCTACCTTTCTGATATAATAAGCAAACGGTCATGAAACGGTATTGTTTATTATTCACTAATGATTCGTGAACCGACGCTGTAGGTACAGTCAGCGGCAACAGTTAATGAACATTTGTGAAATGTGCTGTGTGTGTGTGTGCGATCTACCTTTCTGATATAATAAGCAAACGGTAATGAAACGGTATTGTTTATTATTCACTAATGATTCGTGAACCGACGCTGTAGGTACAGTCAGCGGCAACAGTTAATGAACATTTGTGAAATGTGCTGTGTGTGTGTGCGATCTACCTTTCTGATATAATAAGCAAACGGCAATGAAACGGTATTGTTTAGTATTCACTAATGATTCGTGAACTTAAGCTCAGTACAGTCAGCGGCAACAGTCAATAATTAACGTTTCCAGTTTTTTTTTTAATGTTAATTATTGAGCTAAACATTTAAATAAAATCGGAAAAGAGGTTTAAAATCAAAAGAGTATTAACTCTTAGCTATTATTACATGAAATGTTTAAATACAGGGTGCTAGGGAAATCGACATGAAATCTGAAACATGAATTCAGCACATGATTCTAGACCTAGCTTAGAAATTATTCCTCCGTTGTAAAAAAAAAAAAAACTGCCCTTTGCAACCGAGAGTAAAAAAACTCACGTAGATCAGCAAAAACTTAGTAATCGTTTGGAAAGTGTTCAGAGGTCCTGGAAAAAATCTCATGCAAGCTGGTCTTCAGCAATCAGACCCTCACATACGTGAGGTTTAGGAATAACTTGCTAGTCGCACGATCGTGAGTATATGTGCGGAGGCGCCGGGATTAAAAAACGCAGCCATCCCTCATCCGTGTTTCAACGAATTGGGGGGAAAAACGTGCGCGCAGAGCGCAAAACTATTTTTGTCTCATTCTTAGATAGAGTCACGAAAGATCGACGCTGGTTGCGTCCGCTAAAGGTGTTTACATTTTTGCTCAGAATTTCGTAAAGTCGAAACTCACGATCTCTTTAACTCGGTTGGAAAGGGTAATTTTTTTTAACAACACGCATAATTCAAATGCAGGACGCAGGGAGGTTCAGAATTGTGTACTGAATCCATGGTAAGAGGTTGCACGTCGATTCCCTGCCGGCCTCTATAATGTTTTAATAATCTAACACTGGTCTAAGTTCGCCAGTTCGGCGAATGGCAGCAACTTACAATGAAGCATTCGAATACGTAGATATATTTACATGCTCTTTGAAAAGGTTTCGTAAACTTTTGTATGAGACACTTGAACACTTAAAGTAATTGTTTGTTGTTGTTACTTTACAAACACTGTTTATTTTGTATTGTTTTTAGTCACAGCGTAACTGTGACTAAGGTTTTATTTATTAATGGTAATCTGTGAACAGCGCTGTGGGTTACTTTATTACTTAAGTAATTTATGTTTTTTTTCTGTTTGTAATCACTACATAGTATAAAACAAAGTCGCTTCCCTGTCTGTCTGTCCCTATATATGCTAAGATCTTTAAAACTACGCCACGGATTTTGATGCGGCTTTTTTTAATAGATAGTGTGATTTAAGAGGAAGGTTTATATGTACAATACATGGATAATATAGTAAAGAAACACTGATAATTTTAGAGGTTTCTAATGTAATGTCGTAAATAAACACGTTTTTTTGCGCTTACATTGTAAACGCTGGTTGAACCCTTCGAGATAGATCAAAATAATGTACTACAGTATTGTACACCTTAAAAAGGTCTACAAAAAAGTCCGCGATGGTATATGTCTATCTCTTACGGATAACCCACAATAACCATTTTTTATCCTATACTTTTTACGAGAAATAATGACTCTAAAATTATCAGTGTTTCTCCATTGCACCCGTGCGAAGCCGGGGCAGGTCGCCAGTATTGCATAAAGTAGCTGTTTGTTGTTCCTATTTAATAAAATAAAATAATATTTTATTTCCTGTTAATCCAGATGATGTGTAAAATTACCTACACATAATGTTAATCGACTTTTGTCGCTGAATGTACCTATTGAGGATATGATTAGGAGTAATGTTGTTGAAGTTTATTATTTAAGCCTGATTGCTTGAACCCCGAACTAGATTAGAATATAAATTAATTTAGATTAAGTAATTTCAATGCTAGTTGTATTTCGATGCCTCTGGCATTAACTTAGTAGATATAATACGATTCGTATGGCTGCTTGCCTATTAAGTCTAGTACAAGATATGTTTCTTTCTCTTCCTATATTCTTCTCTGTGTTTTTGTAACTTGAATATTGTGTCTTCACTGTATCATTAACTTAGGTAATCTGTGGAAACGTTGTGGATTGTACATTTACCCACTACCAATGTAATCTTAGATGTACAACGTGTAGGTAACGGTAAATGCGCAAAACCTCAGACACCCCAACTGATTTTTAATTCAATTGACCTATTTCAGAGAGAAAATAAGTCATTAAAAAAATTGTAAAGGTTTTATGTGCTTTTTAGTTTTACTGGCCATTCTGATCGTTTCTTGCGTCTGCGACGACGCATTATCGAGGGAGGAGTCGTCACCGGGCCGCTGCGCCGCGCTGACATTGACTTGCTTGACTTATTAATAAATAGACACGGCAACGTATTTAATGAAGATTTTTTGAAAAATGTGACCTATATTAAAAAGTGGTTCAATTAATTCTGCTCGTTATTCTGGTCAAACTATTTTCAGGTTTTGCGCATTTAACGTTACACATTGTATAATGTACAATTTTTTGTTTTTTTGTTTTTTAATGCCTCAGGCTTTAAGTCCGCCTTTGTACAGTACTTTTTTTACTTGTGCATAAAGTTTTAATAAATAAATAATAAATAAATAAAAGCTGCAGAGCACGGCATCAACGCACCAGCACCCTGATTGTGTAACATAAGATCAATCAATCAAAACACACAACAATCTGAATGATTTTGAAGGATTATTGCTAATTCATTGCTTCAGATGTTCGAAAAAAAATTCTGCTAGTAACGCAATGAATGTTGTTGAGCTGTCAAAATGAAAGACTGGTTGCTTTTTCGCTTGGTTTGTATGGAAAGTGCTAACAATGCCGCCTCTAACAGTAGTCGCCGAGGCATCTCCTCCTGTGAGGTGTAAGCATCATCATCATCTGCCTTTTCCCAACTATGTTTGGGTCAGCTTCCAGTCTAACCGGATGCAGCTGAATACCAGTATTTTACACGGAGCGACTGCCTATCTGACCTCCACTACCCAGTTATTGGGTAACACGATACCCCTTGGTAAGCCTGTTTGTCAGACTTTCGGGCTGCTGACGACCCGTAACGACTGGCAAAGATCCACGAATGACAGCCGGGACCAACGGCTTAACGTGGCTTCCGTGGCACGGAGGGGACCCACGGACCAAGCGCGGTTACCGTACATGAACCTGATCGATCGACTCGTGCGGCTGTTATTACATAGCCACAAGCCCCTCTCAGTATAAGCAAATGTAATAATGTCACTCAACATTTTAACAGTGACTCCACATTACAATAAACCATTTTTTTTCATTTTTAGGATTCCGTAGCCAAAGGGTAAGACCGGAACCCTATTACTCCCGCTCGGCTGTCCGTCCGTCCGTCCGTCTGTCACCAGGCTGTATTTTATGACCCGTGATAGTTAGACAGTTGAAATTTTCACAGATGATGTATTTCTGTTGCCGCTATAACAACAAAGACTAAAAAACAGAATATAATAAATATTTAAGGGGCTCCCATACAACAGACATGATTTTTTTGCCGTTCTTATAGATAATGGAACCCTTCGTGCGCGAATCCGACTCGCGCTTGGTCGGTTTTTTTTATTAGACTACACTATGCCACTACGGAGTAAAGTCCTCCCCAAATCTTTTCAGGCATCCTTTTCCAGAGCCGCCTCGATCCAACCCTTGTGGTGCGCGTATAGGTCGTCTCCCACCTCTTACTGGACCAGCCTTGGCAGCGCCGTCCATCCTCAGGCATCCACCATGTGGGATATTGATATTTTACTTATTGAGTATTCATATTTATACATTATCGCTATTCGTCAAAGGTTTCTCTTACGAGTATTCCACGTACCACCTTATATAATATGAAAGTAACATAAGAACGAATGATCTAAAAGTAGAAATTGAATTATAAATGTTTGGTGCAATTGGGCGAAGACCCTTCTTTGTACCGTACCAATGTGTACTAAGTGATGTCGCTTAGGTTAATGGTTAGTAATATGGGGAGGCGACTGTACTTCAGAGAAAAGAATAGGTACGGTTTTCTGTACAAAATTGTAATAAATATTTATCGTATTGGCTTTTCCTTAGTAGATAGTTATACGTATAGGTTTTGAGAGAAGAGGAGGATATTGCCTTACTTATATAGATCTTGAAAGGAGAGGGGAATTAGAAAGAAAGAATTGTATCGCAGGTATGTTGGAAGAGATTTCTTATGAAATAAGCATCACCTTTGTACCTATTTTTCTGTTCTGTTTTTTCTTGTCTGTCGGTCGATTCTGTTAAAATCTCACCGTGAAATCATAAGTGAAGTGAGCACTTAATAGTATTAATCCCTAGTGAGTGACAGCTCACTCCACGCTCACTTCACCCAAGCTTTCACGGTGAGATGGTTACAGAATCGCACGGCTGTTTATATATGTAGGTATGTGTGTAAATAAATGGTAAAATAAATACGTGAAAAGCATAAGTTGGGAGAAAAAGTCTTAGTTTCTAGTCTTCGTTTTCATTCGTCTTTAGTTTTAAGTTACTAACAATAGTATTTTAAGTACAAAACTGCTTTACTGTTTACTAACAATTGATGCATCCCATAGTTGTCCGAAATAAAATGTTTTAAATGTTTTATAACGACATCAAGCAAAAATCCAAACTTCTCTCTTCCTCAGATCCCAGAAATCTCACTTACACAACTGCCAACCAAAAGCTGCAAATAAACCAACTAAGTACATAAAACATGATTAATCCACTCACTCCCGGCGTGGTATAACATTAGTCAAATTGCACCAAGACTTATCCTAAATATATATTCAAAAGCTTAAAATGAAGAGTACGGGTCTTAAGACCAGAACGCGGAGACTTATTCATTAAATTTTCAAGTTTGTGCAAATTCCACAGGACGACGTAAGCGGCTTGCCAAGCAGGGCTTGCCATTACACCGCCAGATAACTGAGGTGTCTACATAGACTTGGGAAAGAACTAGACGGTTGAGATAATGAATGGGTTTTATGTCTTATGCATACTAATAATATAAAACTGCACCTTTGCTCCCGTGGTCGCAAACGTGACAGCTGAGCGTGGTCCTTGTTTCGATTCCCAGGTCGTGCGAAGTGTTATTGGATTTTTCCATCAGGAATTTCTCAGTAACAGCCCGGAGTTTGGAAGTCGGTGGTGTGATACCCGCGTGCCTCGGAAAGCACGTTAAGCCGTTGGTCCTGCACCTGATCTCGCTCCGATGATCGTGACGGATTGCCGTCCCATCGGACTGTGAGAGAGAGTATACCTGTGTCTGCGCACACACTTGTGCACTATAATATCTCCCGCGCCGAAGGCTAGTCTCCGCTGAGATTGGCTGCCATGACCGAAATTTGGTCTGGATATAGTCTTATTATATTAATATTAAAAATGAAAAAGTAACTCAGTCTGTCTGTCTGCCTGTAACCTTTCAAACAGACTGATGTTGATGAAAGGCACACCTGAGATAGACATATCCTATGTCTATTTCAGGTGTGTCTTTCCTTTTACTTTTTATCTCAGTAGCATGTTCCCGCGGGATAGTTTCCGACGTCCATGTGAGCGAGGCCACGACAAAAACTAGTTTGTAAGTAAGTACAGACGCCAGCACATCAGCTACCCGAATCTGTCAAATTTTCCCAATCAACCTTGAACATAACGTTCAAGGTTGATTGGGAAAATTCTTTTTGTTGTTGGGCTTCAGCGATAATGTTGAAAATCTATTAAAGAAATTTGACAGATTGTAGTAGCTTGATGTGCTGGCGTTTACAAGTTTACACTTAAAAAGAATCTCACAATGTTAGGTTTCAGCTTTAATCAATTGCCAGATTGATCTTGAAACAATTTTAACTTCAACAACATTTTAGTAAATAAACTCATGCCAATTTTAAATAAGTACTTACTTCATAATATAAAATTCTTGGAAGGTCCCGAAGACCAACAGAAATTAATGGAGACTTAAAAAAAAACAAGCGATAAATAAATGCAAAACGTATGTAATTTGCATCCAGATGCGCCAATTAATTCGGCGTAACACTTTACAAACGATACAAGGCACAACATATTAAATGAAACGGTTTAAACCGGTTCAATCAAAACAAGATGGCTGTATGAATATTTAAAGGATTATTTTCGCGGTATAAATCAACGGCACATGAGGTATGTATCTGCCTAGCTTTTTTCTAACTATGTTTGGGTCGGCTTCCAGTCTAATCGGGAGCAGCTGAATACCAGGTATTTTACATGGAGCGATTGCCTATCTGTGTAACACACCCCTTGGTAAGACTGGTCGTCAGACTTTCGGGCTTCTGACTACCCGTAACGACTGCCAAAGATCTACAAATGACAACCGGGACCAACTTCCGATATAACAGAACCCATCCATGGACCGACCTCGTCAAGCTCGACCCGTGCGGCTTTTTATATTTGGCTGTATAAATATTTAAAGGATTATTTTCGCGGTAAACATCTTATTATAGCTTGAAAGGTGTGAGTTGCGACGAGGGTAGTTTTTTTGTGTGAAGATTATTGAAGCGTCACACGGTACAATGGCGGTGTTGCCTTTTCTTTCCGTTGTTGACTCTGGCTAAAGAGATTATGGTTGGTTTCTTTTTTGTTGCCAGATTGACGTCATAATATTTGATCAATGATCTTTTAGTGAAATCGTTGTGAACGGAAGGATGCTGAGAAACTTTAATCATCTTTAACAGAAGAACAGAAGCATAGTAATCTAACTATGCTTCTTTATTATAATATCTAATTCGCTATATCTTATCTATAGTCAGCGACAAAAATCGATGAACACTTTAATTAAAATCGGACCAGGCAGTGCTATTCTGCAAAAATCTCACCGTGAGAACTTAGGTAAAGTGAGCGGATTAACACTATTGACACTGCTCACTTCAAGCTCACTTCACTTATGATTTCACGGTGAGATTTTTACAGAATCGACCGGCTGAAGTTAAATTAAAAGAAAATTAATTTTTAGCAACTAAAAAGCCGCAAAGTCGAAGTGGGAGTGAGCTGGCCAGGCCTGTCGTATGCCCAATGAGCTGTGGGCCAAAATGAACACTACGTGGAGCCCTGACACAGTCAGAAGGTGTCGCAGCAGACCCATAGAAGATGGCGGGACGAGCTGGAGAAAACAAACGGCCGGTGGCCCACTTTAGCCCTGGATCGAAAGAGCTGAAAGTCATGGCGTAACAGTAACAGTCAACAGTAACAGTATACTATACTGCATGATTTTTTTTACCGTCTCCAAATTTTTACAGGATGTTTTCTACCCATGAATGTGAACGACTTTAACTATGGGACCAACTCTGAGATCGACGAAAAAAATCAGCTGTTTTATACATTTTGGTCAAGTACGAGTAGGTATTGAAGTTTTGTATTAAACAGGTGATTTTTTTTTTCGTGATTTCAGAGTTGATCCCATAGTGAAAATTGTTCACTTGGACTTAGTTAATTAAATAATAATCGATCCAAATATAATGTTACCTTTCGCCTTCAATTTCGCGTAAAACATTTCGAATACCAATCGATTTATTTCAACACCACATTTATCTGTAGCACGTTCTCAGTCTTAACTGTAACCGACAGATTGACAAACAAACTTGTCGATGTCTTGTCAGCAATGTCGTCTTGTTCGGGAACACCAAAAACAAGTCTGTCTGCTGTTCCGAGACGACTTCAAACAAGTTAAGAGATGTCTATCAACAGTTTTATTGAGACATTTTGGGTTATAACGATGAAAATATGTTTTGTGAATTCTGTAACAGACGCTATTGTGTGGAAGTGTGAGATACAACATTGTTTTGGTAGTTATCTAAGTAAGTATGTCATTTTATCTTGGAGACAGTGAATCTGCTTAAAAGTACTTTACCAAGATTATGTCTAGACTTTAAAAGAGACTTTGACTCTTGACTTTGTTTCGCCATTTCTTCTCAGGGGTAGTCAGATAGGAAATGTCGAATCCATATTGGTAACTTTTTTTTAATATGACGTGTAAAAGTGATTTCGATATCCTATTTACAGTAATAATACACAAGTGTAATAAAAAAAAACATTTTATTTCATAGATGGAATATCTTGTAGGCACGCTGACCGCTGACTGTAAACTGCGGCGTAATTGCGCAACACGCTAACAGTAGCTATGGCTTTCATTTGACAGTTCAACAACATTCATTGCGTTATTTACGTTGTTGAGCAGACAAAATATTCGAACATATAAAGTAATGGATTAGCAATGTCCTTCAAAACGATTCAGATTCTGATTCAGTGTTACGCAATCAGGTATTTTGGACTTGGTTTTCGAGTATACTAGAACCCCTCTTATTAATAGACGTCACTTAAAGTTAAAAGACGTTTAAACGTCAAAAATGTATGGTAACCATCACTTATCAACTCAGCCTATCGCAGTCCACTGCTGGACATAGGCCTTTCCCAGGCTGCGTAACAACACCCTGTCCACCTTCCGCATCCAGTCTACCCCAGCCCAGCCACCTTCTTTAGGCCGTCCGTCCATCTATCTGGGGCCTCTTCCGCCGGTACGCAGTCTCTACTACAGTAAGCAAACTGAAGTGGCAGTGGTCTGGCCATGTCTGTCGAAGGGCCGATGGCCGGTAGAGCAGACGAGTCCTGGAGTGAACCATCACTTAACTTTAAGCAAATTTTATAAATAAAGGGGTAAATAGCAAACTCGAAAAATAGTGTCACCTAAGACCCAATTTCTCGAATGAAAATTACAGCAATATTAGTGTGACAAATTATCAAGCGCGCGTAAGCTGCTGCAATTGGCTGTTGATAAGTGATACAAGCAATCGCATTCGTTCGAGAAACTAGGCCTTAGTTTATCATCATCATCTGCCTAGCCTTTTCCCAACTATGTTGGGGTCGGCTTCCAGTCTAACCGGATGCAGCTGAATACCAGTATTTTACATGGAGCGACTGCCTATCTGACCTCCACAACCCAGTTACTGGGTAATACGATACCCCTAGGTAAGACTGGTTGTCAGACTTTCGGGCTTCTGACTACCCGTAACGACTGTCAAAGATCTACGAATGACAGCCGGGACCAACGGCTTAACGTGCTTTCCGAGGCACGGAGGGGTTTCGGTATGTAAAGATGGTCACCCATCCGCAGACCAACCGCGGCAAGCGTAGCTTAACCTGATCGATCGACCTGTGCGGCTGTTATTATTTAGTCACCACGGGCCCAGCCTAACAAACAAGTAACTCAAATTAAATCATATTTCTATGACTTAAAATCCAAATATCAAAAAACAACGTTGGTATCTTCGCCTATCCATCAGTATACTTCACAGTATCTGTGTTATAGCCCGTGTAATATCCGACCGCATGCAGACCCCAGACCTATAAACTGTCCAGTATAAAGACGACTTAAGTCCACACGTCTCTCGCTGTAGCAGTACAGTCTATAGTAACGGGTTGCCTTGCCACGGGCCCCTCCACGGGCCTTAGTTTATCATCAGTAAACAAAATCTAGTACTCCAGTCTTGAGGCTAGTTATTCACCTGACAATATGGACTACGTACTCAAAAGTTGTTGAGGTCAAGCAATTAAAAGTTTCTCTTCACATTGTCTAAAACTTGAGATGATGACATTGCAAGTTGGAAGCAGTAGCCATTCTAACGAGCTGCTTTGCCTAACCTTGCAGTATTGTTAGAGCAAGAATACTATTCTATAGGCTGCATAAAATACACCAATTTGTAGGTATAGTCTGTTCCAAAAGTATCTGATGAATGTGTAAGCAAAGCCTGTTCAGGTTCTTACGCAATTACTCACTAGAATTAATGAAAGCTCCTGCAGACAGGCGCGACACGATTCTAGTAGAAAAATTTCTATGGAAACTTCATGAAAATTGTTCTACAAGAATCGCGTCGCGCCTGTCTGCGGGAGCCTTAACACAGTCATCTGTATTTAAAACGTTAAAACTTTATATCTCACGAGTTTTTCCAACAATAACATTATTGTTGTTTGAATAAAATTGTTAAATTGTAACTGAAAAATCATCGACAAAAATCTGGTAATTAAGATTAATCTTTTTTTTTTTTCAAATGTAAAACATGTTTGAGGTGATTTCAAATTAGAATTTCTAGTTTAATTATTCAAATAATCAAATTAAAAGACTTCCTAGTGGCACTACAAATTGGCATCCACGTTATCTGATCCGTTTGTTTACATTTTCATAAGATACTTCTGGAACGGACTATATTGTCACTGCACAAGAGTACAAGAAACTTCTCCATCAGAGATCACAAACAGAACTAGTTTACTGCGCAGTGGACCGGCCTAACTAAGTTAGCCGATGTTTAGCCCAGTTCACCAAGTTCGGCTCTTGTTCTGTTTATTAAATTGTGCATCTCGAGACTTGTATTGTTAGTGTTGCGACGACTCGAACCCAGCATATCGATTCTGTAACAATCTCACCGTGAAAACTTGCGTGGAGTGAGCTGTCAGTGTCATCTTACTAATGCTAGGGATTGATCAAGCAAACATTAAAATCATAATCGAGATTTTCATAATAATTTTTATGCTAATTCTATTGATCATTTTATATAGCTTTAAAACCAGTATTTTATTTGTCAAAACATTACAGTTTTGTAAAGTTTTAAAATAAAATAGCAAAACAGAAACTTAGTCAGAATATCAATTTTGTTGTTTTTTTCTCTTTGTTCCTAAATGAAAACCCCACGAAATAGTAATGTTTTGACAATTAAAATACTAGCTTTGAAATTATATAAAATGATCAATAGAATTAGCATAAAAATATGATTAAAATCTCGATTATGATTGTAAATGTATTCTTGGTCAATCCCTAGTATCAGGTGGGATGACAATGACAGCTCACTCCATGCTCACTTCACCTAAGTTGTCACGGTGAGACGGTTACAGAATCGCACTGTTCATGGGCTAATCTTATTGCTCTGTGTCGTCAGCGAATGATAAGCCTGCAGTTAGTTTTGCAACTGTTGGCGGCTGTGGTATAGAGTTATGAAACTCGATAGGTTTGTTTGGATGAATGATTTGCAAGCTAGGCTCCTTCCGCATAAGTAGTTGCTATGAAAGCAGCGAAGCAGACGGAAGTGTTAAGGCTCCCGCAATAAGGCGCAACGCGACGCGATTTTAGTAGTACGATTTCCATGAAGTTTTCAGACAAATTGTTCTACTACAAACGCGTCGCGCTGTCGCGCCGCGCCTGTTTGTGGGAGCCTTTATTATGAAATGTTTTGCAGACTTGCAACCTGCTACTGTAGGTATCTACCTACCTACATTTTATGCATCATACAACTTCATTACAACCAAGCTTTGCACAAGCGATGTACAGACGCCAGCACATCAAGCTACTACAATCTGTCAAATTGCTTTAATAGACTTTCAACTTTATCGCTAAAGCATAAGACTCGAAGTTGATTGGGAAAATTTGACAGTGCTGCCATCTGTAAATTAGAACCAAGCTTTGCACAAGCTGCTTAACTTATTCTTATTAATATTATGACTAGCTTTGCCCCGAGAATTCGCCAACGTCGAGGCCGGAAATTATCCCGAAAAAATCGGGAACAAAAAATAACCGCAAATTATCGGGAACTTACTACTGGGATAAAACGTATCCTGTGTGTTAAACAATAATTGCGTAATACATTGTGTTCTCATATAACTCTATTTGTTTACGCGGCGCACGCGTGTAAAGCTCCCAGTCGGCATGATATTTTCCGCCATCATCAATAATCATCGTCATTATGTGAGCCAATTTACACAAAACCGTCATTAATTATAAGTACACCTAAACCTTCCTCGTGAATCGTTCCGTCTATTGATGAAAACCGTATGAAAATCCGTACGGTAGTTTTTCAGTTTATCGCGTTCAGGCAGACAGACAGACGCGGCGGGCGGAGAGACTTTGTTTTATAATATTTAGTGATTTCATAATACATACGATCTTCCACTATATTATATGTATAGGACTTGTAGGAATAGTAAATACACAAACAAGATTCTTGTTGTTTTAGTTTTGTTCATATAATTAATTTTGCCCGGACTACAGTTACGTTTTCCATAAGTTTCTAAATATTGAAATTGTGATCTGAGGAAAATGTAGTGGGTAGTATATTTGTTATTTCTATTTATTTTTAACATACTTACCATTTTTTGTTTTCTCTTACAAAATAAAGTAAAATAATATATTATCTAGAGTTTCTACATTTATACTGTACCGCCATTTACGAGTATAGATGTTAAAAATGTCACAGAAGGTAGCCGATAAACTTATTCTGTGATCATTCTAAGAATATACTTCATAGTGCACGTAAGTAAGCTTAACCACACATCTCCCAGAAGGTGTCCATCCGATAAATTATTGAATAGTCTGGAGCTGTGTACAGTCAGGCACATTATAGTGTTATGACGGCCGCCTGCTCGTCCCATTATTCGGAATCAGAACATTTGTATGCCACACGTACACTCGCGCAGACAACGCTCCTATCGGAACGGGACGGTGACAATTTTGAATTTAAACTTTTGTATTTTAATAAGCCTCATCAGACTTTGATAGTTAACTGGAATTGAAAATGGCTTTGTTTCCATGTGTATCCAAAATTTTATGTTAATATTAATAGATATGTTTTTACTCAGAAATTAACTTTGTGTTGAATAAAAATATAAAACAATTCACGGAATACATACATTGGAATTACAGACATGAATGAACTATCTACAAAAGAGAGTGAAAGTGGCCTAATACAAGAAGAAAATCCGGTAGTCTTGTGATTTGTTAATAAACCAGTTTTACTTTATAATTATGAAATAACTAAAGCTTCATGCAGAGCAGTGGCCCAGTAGTAACGGCCGCGACTGACGAGTTGTAGGTCTCAGGTTCGAACCCAGACAGGCGCTTTATTTTGTGTAAATTATTTCATCACCACTGCTCTCCACCAAAATTTTGGTTCTAGGACATGCCGGTTTCCTCACGATGTTTTCCTTCACAGTTTTGAGATTTTTGAATTAGTTTGTATTATTTTTAAATTTTTCGTACCCGTACTGTTTTTAATTTCGTTTTCCTTTCTATAATGTTCGTGTATTGTATTGTGATTTATTTTAATGTGTTCGTCCTTGTTAAACTTGTTGTACCTACCTGGATATTAAGTGAATGATGTGGTCGCCTATAATTGGAAGCGCACACTTTATATTTGTCCCTGTTCATGTTAACATGCATGTAACTATGTAGCCTCTGTTGGCGATCCAATAAATAAATAAATAAACACCCCCTTACCCCCACTAGGCACGCTTAGTGGATTACAGCCAACTTCCTCTCACCGAGTTGAGGTCTGTGTCCCAACAGTGGGAACATTATAGGCCGTTTGTGTATACATAGGAAACAAAAAATAAACAGTTATTTACTGTTATCGCGTCTAGTGGATACAGATCCACTTCACGTAGCTGCAAGCAACAAACAAGCACACAAGGTTTGGCGAGGTAGAAAAATAGTATGGGAAACGAATTCAATTTTCTATTGTGTGTTTTGTTTGTTTGGGTTGAAGGTAGTCCGTCTACAAATCTACAATTGATAAAAAAGTACTTAGAACGAAATGCAAAAGAAATCAAAAACATGAACTGAATGCATGAGGCCCTGGGTTCGATTCAGGGGTCGGGCAAAGTGTTATATGGTTTTTCCATCTGGAATTTATCAGTAGGATTTATTCCATTCTAATACCAAAAACTAATACCACTGGTATTTGTTTCAACTCATATTTTTTTTCTATTCCGAACCGATACCACTTTTTAAATAATTTAATTTAATGTACGAACGAATACCAACAACTTGAATTTGGTACAGTCAGCGCAGTCAAACCTAATCAAAGTAAATTTGTTTTTCAATATTTTTATGTAATCGTAATATAATGCTTAAAACTTTCCAAATTCACTTCACTCCAATATTTTTACAAAGGTTAGCATAGGTAAGAGTAGTTTTAGTGAATCATCT